>OY759262.1:23796143-23883643 GCA_963662155.1 Lamellibrachia columna
TGAACAAAAGATGCAACCCTCTCAGATGAATGAGAGTTCTGTTCCAACATGGCTGCAGCGGGTAAGTTCATAGTGAAGCTGTTTCTTGCTTGTACATACATTCAATTTCTGCCTACTAATCACTGTTCTCAAACACTTCATATACCAATGTTGAAATCTGTATACACACAGTATGAAAATAATATATTGTGCTGAACGTGACATCCCTATTTACAAGTATGATATATATTGTGGTGAGTGGTAGATCCCTGTTTACAAATGTGTAATACATTATGGTGAGTCTGACATCCTTTTTTACAAGTGTAACATATTGTGCTGAGCGTTACATCCATGTTTACAGCCATGTGTAATACACACTGTTGAGTGTGACAGTCATGTTTACAAGTGTAATATGTTGCACTGAACCTGGCATTCATGTTTACAAGTGCAATATGTTGCACTGAGCATGGTTGCCCTGTTTACAAACTGTTGTAATGGTTTTTACTAAGCGTGACAGTCCTGTTTACAAGTGTTATGTATTGCATTGATCATAATAGCCCTGTTTACAAGTGTATATTATGCTGAGCATGACAGCTCTGTTTACAAGTGTAGTATGTTGCACTGAACATGACATCCCTGTTTATAAGTGTATGATACTCATGTTACATGTGTAATGTACTGTAATGTGCATGGCAGCCCTGTTTATAAGTGTAATGTTTTACTGAGCATGGCAGCCCTGTTTACAAGTTTAATGCATTGTGCTGAGTGTGACAGCCCTGTTTACAAGTGTACAAATGTTTGCCTTGTCTGCAGGAGTTGGCTGAGTCGGAGGTGAGACCTGGTGAGAGCCATGAGATGGACAGTCGCCCTCAACAACTCACCCCTACAGCACAGGTAATACACGCCCTCATTGACCCCAGCAACTCACCATAACTGCACAGGTAATACACGCCCTCGTTAACCCTAGCAACTCACCATAACTGCACAGGTAATACATGCCCTCGTTGACCCTAGCAACTCACCCCAACGGCATAGTGATATACACCCTTATCTTGTATCCAACAGTCTCACTGTGTGCGTGAATGCCCATGCACCCCCCCACACTTTCTCTACCTCTACTGGTCTCTATTGCATGTTTGCCATGAACCAAGTTCTTGCATGTACTAGCAGAAAAAGCAAGCCAGCAACTGTGATTTCTTTGCCTGTTCTTGTTGAATATTGTTCTGTGCCCAACCTTCTGAGCACCTGAATGTATCTTAGAGTCTTCTCCTCTGTTCTCCTCAGTAGTGTAACTGTTCACAATCAATTACACCTGTAATTGAGCCAAGGTCTGCCTACTGGCTACTTACTAATGCCTACTTCACTGCTGTCTCTTGCATGTCTGATGCCTGTGTATTGCATGCTTGCACACTCATAGAAGATCTTGTACCGTCGCCCCACCCCGTTTCCACGGGGCGACAACCTCCTGGTTCACAGAGAGAGGACACCTACTTGTACTATCGGCTGCTCCCCTCTCCGCAAGCACATCCCCAGGCAGGTCAGCAGGGAAACAGCTTCTCCTCGGATAAATTAGTTTTGTCCTCGATGAAGATTGGAATAATGTATTTTAATATGTTCTATAAATTAATCCTTGACAGTTGTTGACAAACCCAGCAAGTAATTTGTGTATGTTTGATCAAATGTTTTAAAGTGATAATGTACATAGATACCTGATGAGCCCGCTGCATCGTGCAGCTATTCTGAGCTGTCTACAACTTGACAGGTTTACTCAATTATATTATTTATGTGTGCTGTTTGGTAACACACCGTTGAAGATGTTAGTTAAAACTACATCCTCAATTAGTTTAGTTGTAGCTAGCTCCCTACAAGTGAAAATCTCCATTTAGTGAAATCAGGTTCGTTGATATTCAAATGTGTAGTGAGTGAATAGTTTCAGTAATATGTGCAGATCAGGTCAAAAGTAATGTAATGGTAATGGTAGATCTCACTCGTGTTGATACTGCCATTCAGTCATGTAGACAGACCTGGTTCAGTTGTGTTTGTCTCTGCAGAGAGGGTCACTGCCAGTGAAGAAGACCCTCTATCACCCTGGTGATGATGTGGAATATCAGCCCAAGTCTCACCACTCCAATGGGGTGCGCTTCCCTGTCCAGCAGCCACATCGCTACAGCACCATCGGAACTCAGTCAGAATTTGAAGCACCATTGCAGGTGATAATAATTATTGCCCTCATGACGGTGGTCACTAAAACTATAGTTGATTCAACTTTATTTATCTTTGTATAATTATTGTATTAATTATTTTTAATACGTTTTTTCTCTCTTTCTACTATTCAATGGTATTCATTCAATAACTGTTTTTTATTTACTACCTATTCAATTTGTTCGGCACATGAATCAATTATACGCATTATCTACATCTTTAGGGTGTCCAGTTTCCACAACTAGTAGTCTAGTTTTTACTGGCATATTACGAGTATTTTGTATTATAATTTTCATGCCAAATAAAATTAATTGTTAATTAATCTTTTTGCTCACTACTGCATGACTTGGCTTGTACAGGTGACATTTCTGGACCCACCCCCCAAGTTACACGTGGACATAGAAGCACATGTAGGTGCACTCACTTGTGTAGCTAGTCAGCATGCACACGCGCACAGTAACACATATTGTGTTTATTTTTTATGAATCACACAATATGCTACGATAAGATGTATTCAGAAAACAAACTATGTATAAACAGTATTTGTCCTATTAAGCGTACATGCCCTAATAAGTGTCATGGTTCAGTGATGACAGAAGTCTGAGAAAATTTAAGTTTCACCTATGTCAGCTCTGGTATATTTTTCATCACACGTGAATATATAAAAGGCTGATAGCACTAACCCAGTCCCTTCACTGAATATGTTGACCGTTACTTCCGTTGAGTTTTAATGTGTCCTGCGCTAATTTTCACAGTCCAACATGGAGCACATGATTGATTATAACTGTCTCAGTGTCTGTATGACAGCCAGTCTTTTACTACATTTTAGAATAGATACTGCACATCTGTCATGCTGAACGTTTGCTAACTTTTCTCCAATGTTTCACTCATACTTCATTTTAAATACACGGTAACCACAGATAGTTGTCCAAAATGTGTAAGTTTCCAACTCAGAGCAATACGCAGGTCTGAACGGATACCATTTGCAAACTTTTATTGTGGTGCCAACCATGGTGCCATCTGGTGGGTTAATAAAAAACAGTGGGTGACAAATTTTCATAATTTGTTTTTTACACAGTCAGACTTTGGTAAATATACAATTTTCTTCTGCATCTAAAAAAATTGTCAAACGTACTGTATGCTTAATAGAACGAATACGGTCTACATATATGTGCACACGCACACATATACATACATACACACACGCACACCACCATGCACATACACACAGTATAAGGATATTTTGAAAAAAATTCAGAAAGACCTGCACAGCCAATTTCCAGAGTTATACCAGGGGATTGTCAGAGTGTCAAAACTGTTACCCCACCTAGCGGGGTAAGCCTAGCACCATTGTAAACAATGAACTATTTTTAGCATGATTTTAAATGTGCGGACATTTTTAAACCTCTTAAAGTAAAACCTATGCCATGCGGTTGGGTAATACACATGATTGCAAAATGGTGTCCTTTAGTAAAAATTATCATGTTATGTCACGGATTTTAACACTACAAAATGGTTTGTTCTTGTAGAACACATCGAATGTCGACAGTGAGCGGCTGTATGCTAAGATCAAGCATCTGGAAATGGAAAACAAGAAGGTAATGAGTCAGTCTAATAATAGTCCACCGTGTTCAACTTTAGGCAGTCTTTGTTGTCAGTCTTGATAGTATTATTAGATTGTTGTAGATTTCTGCAATTTGGCTTTAAAATGGAATAATTTCTGGGTTCGTCTAGATGCGCCAAGGAAGGTGTTTTATGCTGTTGCCTTCAACTAACGTGTTGTTATTGTGTTTGGGGCCAGGTCCAATTACACAAATTCAGACCAATTACATATATTTTATTTCAGTTACAATTACACCATTTCATTTCAATTACAGATGCGATATGTGGTACGAACTCTTTATTCAAAAAGTTTATTTAGTATTTATTAATTATGTGTTTGATAAATGTGTTAGACAGAAAGATTGTTGTTTTTAATAAGTTTGTAATGCTGCAATTAATCATAATTGGTGTAACCGTTGAGCGATTACACACACAAAAATCAGTTACAATTATGCATAATTTCAAAACAAGACTCGATTACAAATACAGCATTTGCCTGTAATCAGTTAGAACTATCTATAATTGGCCTAGCCCAGTGCTGAAGTCATTGATTTTGCCCTACAACCCTGGACACTTTCTGGTACCCTTCTCCCCCTGACATTTGCCTGTAATCAGTTAGAATTATCTATAATTGGCCTAGCCCAGTGCTGACATCACTTATGTTGCCCTACAACCCTGGACACTTACTGGTGCTTGGTTCCCCTCCCTGACCTTTGCCCATCTGTACACAGCTGCAGGAGCTGGTCAGTCGCCAGGGAGTCACCATCAAGATGCAGGCAGACACCATTAGCCACATGGAGGACAAGGTTGGTCCATCTGCTCTCAAGAAGCCACAGCTCGCATGACCTTGGCAGTGGTGGCGCTACTGTCTACACTGCTGCCGCTGCATGCGCTCAGTTCTGCACGGTTGTTGTTGTTCAATGTTGTCTGCGTTCGCTGTTGCATGTTTGTTGTGGTCAGACGTCTCAGGCCAACGGTTGGTCAGTATCTTCTCTGGACACTGTGTGGCTTTTGCAATTCAGCAGATCCTCTTGTTGTATTTTGGCCTCACAAACTCCAGCTTTGCACTGATTCTGTCCATCCAGCCGTTGGTCACACAGAAGTTTTATCAATATTACCACATCGTCCTTACAGGTTGGGTATTCAACATCTTCAAAACAACCATATTGGCCTTTTCCATTTCATGTCTAAATTGCAACTGTGCATTGCAGAACTCGCCCTGTGTCTACTGGCAGGCACCTGCATTGGTGGACTTGATGGTCAGCAAATATGGTGTTGAGGCCTTAGTGAAATATCTTTATCAGAAACAACATATAAAATGGCACATAAGTAACTGTGAATATCGGAGTAAATAATAGAAGTGAAAGAAATATCAAGCATGTGTAGGTGCTGTTCTGATGTGGAGTGAACATATTTATTATGTTGCCATGGCAATGATCATGAGATAAACATGAAGTCACTGCTGTCATTGTCATGATAGTCATAAAATGCCATAATGTGCATGAGATGATGTCCTTTTTGCCATGGTGATGGTTGTAATGTGCTTGGGATCACTACTCGTCATGAGCCACCAGTACCAAGTGCAATACTTTCTGTCATAAAAAATATCTGTATATAGCATGATTAATGTCGGTGTTATGTCATGTTTTTGCTATTCTATGTATGTAACTTGAGCAGCATGGATGTTTGCTTATTGTGAACACTAACATTGTGTTACTGTGTGCTACTGTGTGCATGTATTTATTATAATAGTTTTTATTATAGTAACGTATTGCATTTTATATTATTAAAGATGCAGTGATAGTGATTTGTGTGTTGGCGATTGGTTAGTCAGGTGTATTTCTATGAAGAAATCATGACATAAACCATGAATAGTTTGCATAAACCTATCCCAAGTTTGCCAACTACATGGTTTACCGATATGGGTTTTGTTTACATTTTGTTACAAGATGGCAGCACTGATGTGTGTAGTTCAGTATCATCCACATGGTGGTAGCACTATGCTAAGCCAGTTGTGTTAGCTCAATAAAGTATTAGGCCTACTACTACATTGTATTTGGTGCATGTGTGTTGTGGGTGACTAAATAAAAAATGACATGCCTTATTTTAACACTTGGCTCACTGGGTCTCTATATGATCATATATTCTTGGACAATCGGAGAATACTGTCATTAGACGTGCTTAGTTGTTGGTATTTTTCTTGATGGTTGTTAGTGGCTGATTTATTTTAAAATGATAATGTTTCTGGTCCCGCACCATCATCATAATAATTAACAAGATTTGCCATCCAAGCCAAAGGCCCAGATGGCAAGTGGACAAGGAAGCCATTGGCTTATCGAGAGTCCAACAATGTTCATCTACTTATAACCCGCCTTCCTGAGATATGTGTCAACCTTGTTTTTAAACATATTCACGCTGCTAGCAGTTACACAATCTGTAGACAATTTGTTCCATTCATTTATTATCCTCTGTGAGAACGAGTGCTTCCTGATGTCCAATCTACATTGATCCTTTACTAATTTTACCTCATGTCCTCTAGTTCTGCTATCCTTCTTGAGTGAGAAAAACATATTTCTATCAATATTTTCATACCCATTCAATATCTTAAAAACTCCAATTTGATCTCCTCTTAACCTCCTTGTCTCTAGAGTTGTTAAACCACATTCTTTCAGGCGTTCTTCATAACTAAGGTCTCTGAGTTCTGGAATCATTTTAGTTGCTTTCCTTTGTATGCGTTCAAGCGTATCTATATCCTTCTTACGATATGGTCTCCATGCTTGTATACAGTATTCTAAATGAGGTCTAACTATTGCTTTATAAAGAGGTATAATTAACTTTTTTCCCTTGTATGTTATGTTTCTGCAATACCACACTGCTCTGAAACTTTCATATCAGCGCTTATTGTAACTCCTAAGTCCTTTTCTTTTACAGTAGTACCCAGAACAGTATTTCCCATTTTATAGTTTACATTCAAGTTCCAATGTCCTGTATGTAGGCATTTACATTTTCCAAAATTGAACAGCATCTGCCATTTCTCAGACCATTTCACTAATCTGTCTAGATCGTTTTGTAAATGTTGTTTATCACCATCAGTATTAACCTTTCTAAACAGTTTTGTGTCATCTGCAAATTTTAGTACGTTACTTGTTATACTGTCGTCCAAGTCATTGATATATATTAAGAATAATATAGGTCCTAATACTGATCCTTGAGGTACCCCACTCAAAACCGATTTCCAATTTGAAACTTCTCCATCTACTACAACTTGTTGTCTTCTGTCAGTCAGCCATTGTTCTATCCAGTCAGTTATGCTATCCCCGATACCATGGGCTTTTAATTTAAGTAGTAATCTTTGATGTGGCACTTTGTCAAAAGCTTTCTGAAAATCTAAGTAGATAATATCTACTGGCGATCCCTCGTCTATCCACTTAGTGATTTCTTCCAAAAAACATAACATATTTGTTAAGCATGACCTCGCTTTAAGGAATCCATGTTGAGATGAATTTAATAATTTATGCTTAACGAGGAAGTCCACCATATGGTCTTTAATTAACCTTTCTAATAATTTACAAATCACTGACGTTAAATCACTGGTCTGTAATTCTCTGACTTATTTCTCAAACCCTTTTTAAATAATGGTATGATGTTTGCTTCTTTCCATTCAAACGGAACAACTCCCTCTTTTAATGACAAGTTGAATACTCTTGCAATAATTAGCATTATTTAATAATGTGTATTCCTTGTAATGTATGCTCGTTTGCATGTGTGTGCTTGACAGTGTATGTACATGTAATTATAATCTTCAAGGTTACTGTACATATTGAAGTCAGCGACATCTTTCACAGTATGAGTACCCCTCCCATGAGATTACTGTAGAGATATTAGTTGAATTTAGTGTAGACTTAAACAAAATGACTGTACAGTTGAATCGATATTTAATACAGTGTACAATTTAACACAATCTAATCTACAAACCTTGTCATTTTGGGTTGAGTTTTCCATTCTTGCCTAAAACAGAAAAAAAAATTATGAATGAAGTTTTACATGAAAAGGTACGTTCTTATATAGCACGGTATGCAGTCCTTGGGACTGTTCAAAGCGCATTACACTTCACCCCCTGGCAGACCTGTTTATTCCAACGCCATCTTGACTTCTCTGGGAAGCGTAGTGCTATAGTAATAATCACTCAGTTTAGTAGAGTGTGTCTTACTCAACTGCGTTCTGCAGTATTTTCGTCTATACATCCACCTCTGCAGTAACTGTATCTCTCCATTGTTCAGCAGTCCATGCTCTGTAGTCAACTTAACTGATCTTTCCTTCCCCTCACTCAGACACAACAGAGATCAATGATACTTGGGGAGTGATTAAAGTGCAATTAGCTGATGACCAGTGGAATGACCAGAGTAGATAGTCAGATTACCTCCAGTGTGTTCCCTTGGACATGTAATTAGTTCCACAAGAGATTACTGCAAGTTGCTATATACTAATGAGGAACTAAGTCTGCCTGCTGGGATTGTACAGGGAATACTTCTTCCTGTTGTCAATATACACCAGGAAGTGCACTCCCAGGAGCAGCATCTGGACCCATGTGGACCCATGTGGACCCATGTGCTCTTCTAGTTATGACAGTGTACATATGGGTTCTTTCATTGTGATTGTGTGAGAAGGAGATGTGATGTATCGTTTGTGTTGTGTTACAAAGAAATCCAGAAGACTGGCTTACATTATTGAAAGCATGGAATTCAGGCAATTATTATTGTGTTTCAACGGTAATGAAGTGTTGTTAATTTAGCAGTTAATTAAACATAAGAACAAAATACAATTTTGGATATTTCAATTATTGACGGTAATATTGCAGCAGAAAAGGTAGTATTTCATGTAATATTTAAGTCAACATAAATAGTTTTAAATGTCAGCATACCTAACGTAGTTTTATGCATGTCCTAGTATTTATGCTGTGTTTCAATATATTCTAATTCAAAATCGTGGCATATCTCCAACAGTCTGGGTTTAATTGAACTAAAGTGTATACTTGATAGGATTTACGTAATTACTATCTTAATGTTGAAGGATTTGTTCAGTACTTCCATTCTTCCAGCAACCTCATCCTTTCTGCAGTATAATTTGGCCAAAATGTCTTATTCTGCTACAACATAAAATGAAATACTTTCAGTACATATCTGACCAATTATAATGTTAGCAACACAGAGAAGGAAGTGGGTAAAATGTGAGTGTCATGTGACATTCTGTTTGTGATTCATGACATTTGCCCTGATATGTTTTGTTTGTGACCATTTTGCCAGGAGGGTGAAGGATCAGATTAATGAAAATGTTAATGGTTTAGGGGCCCACAAGTGTTGGGAGACATTGTTTATTTGTGAGCCCTGATGGAAGCAGTCAGAAGTGCTGTGATTAGCCTGGGGTTCACCTGTCCCCTGCCAGCACTGATCTCTGCCAGACTCTCTGCACAAGATTCTTTTACATGTTCTTGGGGTAAAGACCTCTGGATCCACATCATTACCCCCACTTGAGGGGTTGAGCCCCTGAGGGTGGGTACTTAGGTCTGTTGTCAAGGATGATGTATGGTGTCTTGATGAGGCAGAAAACTTGATGTTCCACAAGGGTTCTCCTCCAGCACAACTTCAAAGGTTTGTCCCACTGCTTCATCTTTCTCTGTCTAAATTACTTCTCACAGTTGGGGCAGATAGCTTATATATATCAGTAAGTTTATATATGCACACAAGCATGCAGGCATGTGCGATGCGTGCACACACAAAGATGCAGAAATGTCATTGTTAAGCTTCTACCTGATATGTATCCGGCAGTGTGTTCATTCCAGTGTACTTTAAATAATTTGTTAAACAGGAAGTCGATGACATTGCATGAGTTGGTTACATTTCTCCCAGAAAAGATGGACATTGGCTTGGTGGACTGACCCCCTATTTATTGTGTGTGTGTGTGCGTGCGTGCGGGCGGGCGGGCGCGCGCGCATGCATACGTGTGTGTGCACATGTGTGTGTGTGTGTGTGTGTGTGTGCACGTGTGTGTGTGCACGCGTGTGCACTATTTCAACAATCATAGCATGATTTATTCAATTGTTATCTCCTCATCTTCCCACTTCCAGGTATTAATACAGCCATTGCGTGCAGATTGCATGTGTTATACTGTGGTCCAGTACACAGACAATTTGTTGGACAAATGTCTCGTTCAACAACACTGAAGACCTGAGGCAACACTAATGCTTCCTAATGCACAATAATGATGCTATTGTGACAATCCTTGCCATCAGATGCTGATGTTGATGTTCTATGTGCATGCATGCAGTGCCATGCATGCATGCAGTGCCATGCATGCATGCAGTGCCATGCATGCATGCAGTGCCATGCATGCATGCAGTGCCATGCACATACACATAAATGCACACAACAGAATGTCAACAACCCTGAGTACATCAGAGGATATCAAGTCCAGATTGTTTATCAAGTAAAATCATTATTGTAGTCAGTTGCTCTGGTGTTGACCAAGGCCTGCTGAAGGCCTTGGTTGAACTGTAACAGGCCCTGCTTGGGCCACCACTGCCAGCCAGGTCTGACCCTACAAACCCCAAAATGGCACAGATGATTTACTGAAGGAAAGACCAGCTTGTGATATAGATGTCTGACCAGTGGTCACTCCAGCTGTATGGTAATATTTTGTTCATGTGGCAGATGCCACTAGCAGCTGAATTGGCATTCATAATATTTATGTAAGTCGCCAATATAATTAATCTGTGATGATAAACATGTAGTGTAGCAGTTAGAAGTGGGCCAAGACATGTGGCAGCCACATAACTGTGTGTTTTAAGCCACCAGAAAGTGTATTGCTTGATGTTCTTCTGGAACAGAGAGGCTGAGTTGGCCAGGGCCATGGAGGAAGGTTCTGATGGCATTATGGGCTGGGTTTGAACATGACTGGAGTCAGCCTTTCTGATCAGATTCTGTGATTGAGCCTGAGGGAGTTGTCTTCAGTGAATCCCTGGAACCCTGCAACTGAGATACCTACTCCACTATAGCCTTGGCACTCTTCACACTGTGTAAATAAATACAATTTGAACACTTATTGTACGAAAAGCTCTGAAACCAAGCCCAGAGGCATATCAAAACCAAAAAGTTAGGCAGTCTTAAAATCGGTATACAATGTTAAAGTTGTCAAAACATGGATGACTACCGGTACATTAGGCAGGTAATGAGGATAGGCAGTGTTAAAGTTGTCAACACATGAATGACTACACTAGGCAGGTGATGAGGATAGGCAGTGTTAAAGTTGACAACACATGAATGACTACCTGTACACTAGGCAGGTAATGAGGATAGGCAGTGTTAAAGTTGTCAACACATGGATGACTACCGGTACATTAGGCAGTTAATGAGGATAGGCAGTGTTAAAGTTGTCAACACATGGATGACTAAACTAGGCAGGTGATGAGGATAGGCAGTGTTAAAGTTGACAACACATGAATGACTACCTGTACACTAGGCAGGTGATGAGGATAGGCAGTGTTAAAGTTGTCAACACATGGATGACTAAACTAGGCAGGTGATGAGGATAGGCAGTGTTAAAGTTGTCAACACGCGAATGACTACCTGTACACTAGGCAGGTGATGAGGATAGGCAGTGTTAAAGTTGTCAACACATGGATGACTAAACTAGGCAGGTGATGAGGATAGGCAGTGTTAAAGTTGTCAACACATGGATGACTAAACTAGGCAGGTGATGAGGATAGGCAGTGTTAAAGTTGTCAACACATGGATGACTAAACTAGGCAGGTGATGAGGATAGGCAGTGTTAAAGTTGTCAGCACGCGAATGACTACCTGTACACTAGGCAGGTGATGAGGATAGGCAGTGTTAAAGTTGTCAACACATGGATGACTAAACTAGGCAGGTGATGAGGATAGGCAGTGTTAAAGTTGTCAACACATGGATGACTAAACTAGGCAGGTGATGAGGATAGGCAATGTTAAAGTTGTCAACACATGGATGACTAAACTAGCCAGGTGATGAGGATAGGCAGTGTTAAAGTTGTCAACACATGGATGACTAAACTAGCCAGGTGATGAGGATAGGCAGTGTTAAAGTTGTCAACACATGGATGACTAAACTAGCCAGGTGATGAGGATAGGCAGTGTTAAAGTTGTCAACACATGGATGACTAAACTAGGCAGGTGATGAGGGTAGTCAATGTCAAAAACATCAGTCTTCAGATGACACAAAATATTGTTTATTATGTTTCCTGCTACCCTAACTCTAACTGTGAGTAAAGTCCAAACAGTTGGCGAGGCATCAAGAAAGTTCTAGTTCCTATGTATTAATCACTCTCCTGTGCATCTGGGAGCTGTATTATGTGGCTGATGGCTTCACACATGCATGCACACACGCACACGCATGCACACACGCACACACACACACACCTGACTGATAGGAACACTAGGCCATCTGTGTTAGCATATTTGTTTTATTTCCTGTTACACTGTACTAGAACCTAGCCAAAATATTGTACCATTATTCAGGTCACAAGAACTTTCTACTTCACCAGTTTTTCCTTCACCAGATTTTCACACTAAGTATATGTCAGTAATGCAATTAAAGAATTTTAATATAACTTAATGAACTTACTGTTTAGATGGTCAAGGTTATGGCTATTACAAGGTATGTCAAACATTTCAATATATATATGGCATCTGTGTTCATATTAACCCTCCCATGGTCAGTGATAGAGAACTTACACAGATGGCAGAGTCAGGAAAATAATCAGCAATTAATCATCGCCCCTGACAAAAACTGCATTATCTTTTTCCTAGACATTTAAGGCAGCTGAATGTGGCAGCTAATGACTTGACTGTGGTAGACCATTCAACTATGTATCCTGAATACTAATAGGAATATGTTGTGCAATTTCTGTGATGAGAATCAATCCTTAGAATACGACAGACGAGCATTGCCATTCATGACATCATACTTGAGTTCGGTGAAGTGGAAATGAGAAGGCCCTTGAGCATGCTGGTGGGTGCGTTTGTGTTTCACTGACTGACTGCATGTCATCATTGTCAATGGGGTCATTGAACTCTGACTAGTCAGACGAAGGAGAGGGAAATGGAGAGGGAGAAGAAATGAAGCCTAGACACAGTAGTCGTGTCCCAGTTCAAGTGGCAATGTAAGGTATTTTAAAGGTGAACTCACAAGTAGCAACAACTAAGTTCAACTTAACCTTTTAAAGTGAAATCAGAAGTCATAACTTTAATTGGAAACACATCTCTCACCAAACATTTCCCATATGACTTGTATGTTTACACCCAGCAGCAGCAGCAGTTGGCTGCCACTGAGACTGCTGCTGTTGCTGCAGTCGCCACCGCCGCTGCTTGCTTCAGGTGCTTGCTGCAGGTTGTAGAAACTACCACTGAGATCCTCATCCACCACAAGCTGTCAGCACTAAGTTAAGATTCACATAATTTTTTTATTGAACTGTCAAGAAACCATTGCCTGAACACAGGCACCTCGTGGTTGGAAGAAATCATCGCCTGAACATTGGGGCTTCATGGTTGGAAGAAACCATCACCTGAACACTGGTGCATCATGGTTGGAAAAACCATCCCCCTCAACACTGGCACCTCATGGTTGGAAGAAACCATCGCCTCAACACTGGTGCTTCATAGTTGGAAGAAACCATCTCCTGAACACTGGCACCTCATGGTTGGAAGAAACTATTGCCTGAATACTGGTGCCATGTGGTTGGAAGAAACCATTGCCTGAACACTGGTGCTTCATAGTTGGAAGTAACCATCGCCTGAACACTGATGCATCATGGTTGAAAGAAACCATCACATCAACACTGGCGCCTCATGGTTGGAAGAAACCACAAAATGCTGGAGTGGCTTGCCCAGTGACAAGACCGAGAAACACACATATTTCATGTTGGATGTATTGATGTGTAAACTAGACACTACATGCACATTTCCAGATGAGTAATGCCATGATTTAATACCACCTTCTTGTGATCTCTAGTTGCCAACTCACAGTTGTTTTATGCAGAAGAGTTTTCATACACAGGTACATAACACTGTCATGTGTATTAGTTGCAGATGTTTCATAAAATGTTATTTATTACCAGGTGTCACTCACACTCCCAGTAATGCCTCCAGCAAGAGATTATTGTATAGCAAGTCTCCTTGACATGCCTCTGATATCACTGAAGGAACACTGCATGTTTGCATGGCTGGTGAAGCACTCATAAAGTACAGTGGCATGACAGAGTGCTATGCTGGCTACTGTTCTATTGGGCATGCATTGAACATTTCAAATAACCAGGAATAGTTTTACTTGTTAGGCCAAATATGTTGGTCGTGACTCTTATGGGGAGATCATTTAATAATTGTGTTGCAATCGTAGAATGCTTGCAGGCTGTAATGTAAATTTACATATCTGTGTTAACAAATTGCCGTCATAATCTAATATTATTCTGTGCATGTAATAAATTTGTGTAATTTGTTGCGTGTATTTACACAGTGCCAGACATTCATCCGCCAGTTAAATCTACCTGTCTGTTACTCCAAAGTGCGTAACAGATTTTATGTATGAATCATTAATGTACCCCATTAAACAGAACATATTCCGTAATTTATGGAGAGTAATAATCTATTTATATCTGATTGCTGGTGCCAATAAAGTAGTAGTGCAGTGTACTGGATACATTTGGCAAAATATCTTTTTAGTTATGACAATATTGAAATAAAAAAGCAAGTTCATAATTTAACATAAGTATAATTATTATACTAATTATTTCACTATATAGTCACTATGCTACCAAGTGGTATAACCTAGTGCTCATCAGTGAATTTCACCATAACTGTCGTCATCATTATTTCAGTACAACAGTGTATGTATGCCTGTATTCATATTTATGTGAAAATGTCCAGCTAACCAGTTCGCAGAAAGGTTTCTGTGAGCTGCCATCACTACAATGACGGCTGTTTATTGGCAGAAAGCCAAGTGTATTAATATTCAAGAGCCATGCAGACCCAGACTATCTGACTGTGTTGCTCAGAATGTTTCTGTCATTCTGGGCATTGGCTTCAGGAATTGAATATAAATGAATCAGCACAACTAAATGTGCCCACATAATAATTACCACCACCAATGTGAGGCCAGGTCACTGTTACACTACAAACCTTGTTGAAACAGCACAAAAACCACCACCATATTCCTTGTCACAAACACCAGCACTTCACCATCCCTTACCACAAACACAACACCAGCCACAATCACCACTGTACCAGTAACCATAAACACCATAACAATCCTTGCCACAAACACCAGCACTTCACCATCCCTTACCACAAACACAACACCAGCCACAATCACCACTGTACCAGTAACCATAAACACCATAACAATCCTTGCCACAAACACCAGCACTTCACCATCCCTTACCACAAACACAACACCAGCCACAATCGCCACTGTACCAGTAACCATAAACACCATAACAATCCTTGCCACAAACACCAGCACACATCCCTTGCCATAAACACAAACCCAGCCATAGACACAACAACACAACCACAATCCTTGCCACAAACACAGCCACAATTCATGCCACAAACACGACAACAACCACAAGCACTACTACTGCATTGCCACAAACAACAACAACAACAAACACCACTACATCCCTTGCCACAAACACCACTATGTCCACTGACCACTGTGGTCAGTCCTCCCGTGTCCCATCCAGCAAACGTTGTTTCGGAAACAGTAATGGTATCTGGTATGACTCAACATTTTGTCTCCAGGAAATATTTTATTTGCGAATCCATGGAATTGACCTGAGTTGAGTGGTGAGACGCTCAGTTGTCACCAACGAGAATATGATGGTGAAGGCTTTGACAGGTCATCTGTTGTGATGAGACTGTCATCATCATCAACAGCAGCCCTGTCATCATCCTTCAGTTTACTGGTTTCTAGTGATTACCAGTGGCTGCACCACAGGACAGTTCCTGGAGCAATGCCATCTAGGCATCCAGGAAACACAGCTGGTGGTCTTTCAATCCATGTTTCCTGGTTGTCAAGTTGCATTCTCAGAAAGCAACAGATGCCCACTCTCAAGTATTGTTACTTTAGAGAAAGCCCTTGAAAGAGTCTTCGCTTTCATGTCGAGACCTTTAGATTAATGTGGCTTAATTAGGCAGGAAACATGAATACATGATTACAGGTGTGTGTGAGACGGCCTGCTCACACGCAGCATGACTAACACGCTCCTTCGCCTCTCATGCTCTTCCTAGAAGTGCATTAGCTGAAAGAGTTGCAATTAGAGGAAGTGTGCTTCCTTCGTGACACACTCTGAAGCAACACGTGCTCCACAGAGGTGGCTTGTCAGGCAAAAGAAGATAATTATTTTATGATGTTTTCTCTTCAGCGTGCTCATGAAGAGTTCTTACCGAGCCAACGTATCCTCAATGAAATTAGTTACTGCAATAACCTGATGACACTTCGTAACAACCTGATGACACATTTCCACAGCATGATGATACATTGCAACAACCTGATGACACAATTCAACAACATGATGACATATTACAATAACACGATGACACATTGTAACAACCTGGTGACATATCACAACATCATGATGACACATTACAACGACTTGATGACACATTGCGACAACCTAGTGACCCATTACAGTAATCTGATGACACATTGCAATAATGTGATGACACATTGCAACAACCTGATGAGGTTGCAACAACATGATGACATATTACAATAAACATGATGATACATTGCAACAATGTTTCACAATGTGACGACAGATTGCAACAATCTGATGATGCATTGCAACAACTTTTCAACATGCATCACTGGTTGGTAGAAATTGAGGGGGGTATTGAGTTTGAGAGTGTTTTCTCACGAATTTCAAGGAAGAAATTAGTTAACTGTTATTTTTAAATGTGAAAAAAACCATCGAATAAATTTCTCATGGGGCAATGGAAATTCTGTAATGACCACCAATGGCAGAATTAGTTGTGTTCTCACCCGTGCATCAGTAGCTCTTGGTTGAAGTTGCAGCTCAGTGAATAATCATCACATTGTTGATGAGGTTTTACACAGCTATAAAATGGCCAATATATCCAGGGATGATTCAGTCTGCCTGCTCTGTGGTGATGTTGCCATGCCAGGAACCTCCTGTATAAACGTGCTGATAAAACATGATTGGCAAGCAGCTGTTAGGGTGGGTAGATTTATGTCAGATTGCCACAGCAGATATCAATGTCAGTTTTGTGTTAACATTCATTTGTAAGCCTCAGTTCTGTGGCCTCCTGCGTGGATGCAGGCAGCAGAAGGCTATGAATCTGGGTGAAAACAGTTCATAATTCACCATAATTCACCATAATTCACCATAATGGGGACACCTGGTGCTAAACTGGCTCAGCATGGTATGAGTTGTGGCTGGTGTTACAAGCATGGCACTAGTTTATACACCTGATTGGTGTCATAGGTAGTGGATGGATCAATTAATCAATGATGCATATTTGTGTAGCACCCTTTCCAGCCTTAACTGCTCAAAGATGTTTTCCAGGTTCATTAATTAATTTAAAACAAGTCCTAAATATTAAAAAGTCCATTCAGTAAAATTCAAAACTATCACTAAAATGTTGAAATCAATGAAAACTCCAGCTAATTTAATCTAAAATGCATGAGTGAACAAGTATGTCTTCAGTCGATGGATGGAAGAATGGACAGATGGATGAACAGACATATGGCTGGAGGGGTTGATGGATGGATGGACAGACTTGTGGATGGAGGGGTTGATGGATGGATGGACAGATATTTATGTTGTCAGATGGATGGATGGGTGGGTGGGTGGGTGGGTGGGTGGGTGGGTGGGTGGGTGGGTGGGTGGGTGGGTGGGTGGGTGGGTGGGTGGGTGGGTGGGCAGACATATTATAGATGGAGGGGTAGATGGATGGACGGACAGACATGTAGGGTTCAGCCTACAGTTACATTTCCCATTGGTGGCCATGTTAACATTTTGCAAAATTATAAGAAAATGTGACCATCAAAAAGTCTAAAAGTCTTCACCAGCCGCTGTCGTCATCCCACTGACATGCTGGTCGAGTTTTGTCAAAATTAGACATTTCTAACTCTTGTAATATGCCTGTATGTGCCATACCCCTCAATGTTTACCCATATTGGCATGAATTACGATGCACACGTGTCTAATCGCCAAAAAAATCACCTTCCACCTATTAAAATCTTCTAAAAATCCACTATTTCACTCTCAACAGCTTCTGCCAGCAAACCTGGTAATGTCCGTGCACAAATGCATTTATGTCAGATTGTATGAATTTTTTTAAACGTCCTATATCCAAACTTACTATGCCCTACATTCGTGTATAACACACCAGGAAGTCTAACTGATGCATGACCCCAAATAGGGAAGCTATTTTCTGAGAATAATAATAATAATACTATTTTTCTGTAGCGCTAATTCCCGCATGGCGGATCGATGCGCTGTACAAGAAATATAATAAATGTATATTAATAAATATAAATAGATAAACTGTAACTTATTAAAAATATCTATATATGAACACTGGTTTTAAGACGAACAATACTAAAAGAGGAATGTAAATTATATAAATAAAATTAAACTTTGGTTTTAAGACTTACAATTCTAAACCTTTGTATGTAAATTATATAAATTAATTTTAAACAAATTAAACACTGGTTTAAAGACGTACATTAATATGGAAATTATGTAAACTAATATAAAAATAAATAAATAAATACTGTACCAAAAATGTGTATGTAAATTATATAAACTAAACTAAACTAATACTGTACTAACAATTTTTTATGTAAACTATATAAATTAATATAAAAACTAAACACTAATTAAAATGTATATAACACTAAAAATAAATTATAAAGCAATGTCCATCATTTCAAAACAATTTAAATTAATTAAAATGTCTAATAAAAAGATATGTCTTTAAACACTTTCTAAACATAGAAAGTGTCCCCGATGCACGAATGTTCACAGGTAATTCATTCCATAGTCGTGGTGCTGCTGCGCCAAATGCCGAATCGCCAATACACTTCTTTGTTATGCCTTGGTGCAGTGTTGGCGCATAGTTCTGGCGTAGGCGTCCGTCACGTTTTCGTGGTTGAACAAGTTCTGCAAGATAAGACGGCACCAAACCATTGATGCATTTATAAGTCATTACCAACATCTTGAAGGCGATTCGGCCCTCAACCGGCAGCCAATGCAGCTCCTTCAACACTGGTGTGATGTGGTCGTGTTTACTGGTGCGTGTTATTAGCCTGGCTGCATTGTTCTGGACACGCTGCAACCGGGCTGTCTGTGATAACTGTATGTTATGCAAGAGGGAGTTACAGTAGTCCAGGCGAGAGGTGACGAGTGCATTGACAGCACTTTTCGCGGCTTCAGTTGTTAAAGTGCCGTATTGATGACAGTCTGTACAGATGGTAGTTACATGCGGCACACACAGCAGTCACATGATCTGTCATCGTCAGATGTTGATCCATGTGAACTCCCAAATTCCTGATGCGATCTGATGGTGAAACCG
Source organism: Lamellibrachia columna (assembly GCA_963662155.1). Taxonomy (NCBI): domain Eukaryota; kingdom Metazoa; phylum Annelida; class Polychaeta; order Sabellida; family Siboglinidae; genus Lamellibrachia; species Lamellibrachia columna. The sequence goes on from OY759262.1 coordinate 23,815,555, forward strand.
TATCGTCTCCGATTCTCAAGGAGCAGCCTCCGTACATCCTGAGATGATGTTTTGATGTAAAGATCATCATCTTTGTTTTTTCGTCGTTTAGTTTCAGCATGCGCAGCGCCATCCATCGTCTGGCTTCCCCAATACAGTTTTCGAGTCGCCTCGCAGTTTTCACTTGGTCGCCTGATGTAGCGGGATTGTACGACGCATATAGTTGAATGTCGTCGGCATACTTATGGTATTTTATGCCATGTCTTTTGAATATCCGCTGCAATGGGGTGGTGTATAGAGTGAACATAACTGGCCCAAGGACCGAGCCCTGTGGCACACCACTCTGTAGCGGAATAGTCGCGGATGTTTTTGAGTCTATCTTGACACAGTGGGTGCGGTCTTCCAAGTACGTCCGGAACCATGATAACGCTATTCCACACACACCGTATTCGTCGTGCAACAGTGTCAGCAAATGTTCCTGGTCAATCGTGTCAAATGCACTTGATAAGTCCAGCATGACAAACAGCATTGCACGATTCTTGTCGAGTACACTAGCAATGTCATGCTGAACACGCAGTAGAGCTGTTTCTGTACTGTGAAGCATCTTATATGCCGATTGGTATTCTTCATGCAGCCCATTCAAGGTGAGATGGTCAAGCAAACGACGAACTGCCACTTTCTCCAAGACTTTGCCGACGAATGCTATATTTGACACTGGTCTGTAGTTCTTTAACATGTCTTTGTCGAGAGTGTCGGATTTCAGAAGTGGTTTTACTATTGCTGTTCTCAACGTGATCGGAAAGAGTCCTTGCTTAAAGCTGTTATTCACTATTGCCACCAAATAAGGAATGTGCACACCAACTGTTTTCTTCAACAGATCAGTGGGGCAAGAGTCCAGGCTGCATGTCTTTGATGAGCATAGGCTGATGATGTTCTTCATTTCCTCTTCACTAGTAGGTAGCAGTCGATTGAGTTCGTTCGACAAACGTTGGCTTTGGCTGCCAGAGTCGATAGCACAACAAGAATACTCTTCCTCATTGGTCAGCTTTGTGTGTATCTGCATTCTAATTCCTTGTGTTTTCTCTGCAAAGTAGGTTGCGAAGTCATTGCACAGTGTTTCAGTGTTACTGGATTGTGGAAGAATTATTCCCGGTGGCTTTAGCAGAGTGTTAACCACACGAAAGCATGTTCGCTGGTCAAGTGATGACAACACTGACTCGTAGTGAGCACGCTTCGCTCGCTTGATCATGTTGTTGACCGCTGTTCGATGCTCAACAAAAATCTGGCGATGCACCTCGAGTTTCGTTGTTCTCCATCTCTTATCGTTTGCACGTCTTAATGCCCTGGCTTGATGGATGTCGTCATTGTACCACGGTTCCTTGCGTCGGCAAGCTTTCATTCTCACAGTAACTGGGGCATGCAAGTCAATAGTGGATAAGACCGCATGCTCGTACTGGCCGACCATGGTATTCACATCTAGAGTAGTATCTATTGATGCAAGACGCGAAGAAAGGTCATTTTCGAGGCGAACCAGATCAAGTCTGCGAAAATCACGCAGCTGTTTCACGGCATGAGCAGACACTGGGCTAGCAGACGACAGACGGAAAACGACACTGTAGTGATCTGATATGCTGCTGGGGTACGCTGTAGTTGACGACACGATTGAACTGGATGAGCGTGTTATCACCAAGTCTAGCATGTGTCCCTTCATATGTGTGGGTTCTGTGACATGTTGTTTTAAGTTGGTTTCTGCTAAAATGTCATTCAATAACTTTACACCAGGCGCACTATTAAGGTCACAGTGAAGATTGAAGTCACCGACAATGAGGATGTCTTGCCGTGTAACAACTATTTAGTTTACGTACTTTGCGAATTCGTCAAGGAACGACTACGGAGGTGGTAGGTGGTCGGTAAATAATGACAACACGCACAGGTCTCGACGTTTGTGTTGATTTAACGTCTAAATGTTCAAATGTGTCATATCGTTTGGTTGTAGTCTAGCGGAATTTATATGCCGACTTATATAACAATCCGACACCGCCTCCACGCTTCGACGAACGGCACTCGCCAATGAAGCTGTAACCTGGCGGGGTTAACTCATTGAGAACGGCACTCTTGTTTGGCTTGCACCATGTTTCGGTCAGAAACATTAAATCGGCTTTTTGATCAATCATGTGTTCTTTAACTGTTACTGGTTTATTACAGACAGATCGGGTGTTGAGGAGCACACACGCCACAGCACTGGTAAGAGATCGATCAGAGCAGCTTCGCGCAGTGGTAGACCCATTACGCGATTCCATCGAAGTCAGTATAATCAAGTTAGCATTGTTTACACCAGTTTGTTTAATAACAGAGTTCCTCGTTGTTGTCACAATAGGTGGAATTGGTTCTGGCGCTCGCAGACGACACTGACCGCAAGTGGTCCCTCTGTGTGTTGGTGTTGCGTAACAAATGCCCAGTTGCTTCAGGTCATAGTAGACTGCGCTGGAGACACGCATGAGCGATTTCGTGGAACGCTGACACAGTTGGCGTAGTCGGTGGCTTGTGTACACGATCACCATGGCGACGATTCTAGTTCATTGACGATAGGGCGGCAAATATAAAACTGGTGTCACATAAAATACTAAAATCCAGGCAACCAGACACCTCCAAAGTGTAACATCATAATCCACATACCTTCACTGTCACACACAATGTAAAATTAAAGTAGCGAACAGCGTATAAACGTACGGTAATATCAATAATAGGGTCAGATAATTACCCTGTGTGGCAGCCCAAGCGCGCACGAATACATAATAGAAAAGAAAAGAGAAAGTGTCCAATTTTACATCAAGTAGCAGCACAATATATTTGTACACATATTATAGAACACTCCTGTTTGTCACGTCATTATTATTTGTTTGACAGCCAAATCAAAACATGCTCAGAATATTTGCTGAAAACCAGTCACATATTTTAATTATAGGTCTACTTTGACACTTGATAAATCATATATCATGCATATTAGATTTCCAGAGCATTGCGAGCCAATGAAGCCTGCTTATTGTCTCTTTAGATATAGCAATTAATTTATTTTCAAATTAATATTTATATAATTGCTTGATTTTTAACCAAACATGGTGTCATTTTGTCATTTAACAGGATTTTGAGTGATTTCCAATGTGTCAGAATTGTTAAATTTTACTGTTTATATGACTGCTGTCATGCTTCTATCTGATAAGATACAAGGCATACTGCTTGATTTGGATACGCCACCATAAAGGGGTATCATATTACCAGATACCCGTTGCGGCCAGATTTAAAAATGCTGATATATGCAATGCTTCCAGTGGCAATGACACAGCCAACATACAACTATTCTGTCCAAATTTGTTACACAGTGTGGCCAATGTACTGGGCCACATAAAAGTATCACCAATGACTGTTCTAGTGCAAAATAGCTGCCTACTCCCTAACAAACTGGTGTCATACACCCTAATGTTGACCAAATTTCCATTTTGGCATCCGCTCTGTACCAGGCTATTCGTGATTGTTACTGCTGTCTGCCTTTTCCAAGCAAACTGTTCACTTTTTCCTAGCAACTTGTGTCTATGGGAATGGTTATATCTTATGTAAACCACTTCAGGGTTATGATTGGCTAGGGATGGGTTAGCTAGATATGGAGTTAGCCAAGGATGGGGTTAGCTATGGTTAGGGTTGCATACCTTCCTTTCCTTGTGCCCAAGCACTTACAAAGAACTGCACATGACATGAAATGCATATTAAGACGTTGTGATTAGGCATTTATGAAATGCAACGATTATTTTCTATATAAAAAGTGCTTATTTTAAGCTTTTAGCTTGCCACCAGCTCTTTCGTGCAATTTTAGCACATGGAAAATGAAAAAACTGTGTTTATTAACAATCAAATTTCTTATTAAACATTAAATTGTGTAAATTATCAGCTGATGCACATCAAACGTTATAGCACAACATTAAAATGTACATTTAGTTGACATTTTTTATATATAGTACGTCAGCTACAGGATACGTCCTAAAGGAGACGGTTAAAAAGTTTAAATAATTGCAGCATTTAATAAGTAATGATAAAATGTATATAATAATAATATAATATTAACTAGCATGACACCAACAATTTTCTAAGTCAAACACACACAACATGGGGCAGGTTAGCAGCCGTTTTTATTTATTTAATTTTTTTTTTAATATAACCACTTATTATATTATCAGAATTGCAAATTATTAAAATTCTAAGAAATGTATTATAACAAACTAATTATTTCATCCAAATTAGCTGCAATATCCACAATTAGGCTAACAACAACAATTAAAACATAAGCATATAAAAATGTTATAACCGTGCTGTGACCACGACTTCTGTTTAATTAGGTTCAGCCTACAGTTACATTTCCCATTGGTGGCCATGTTAACATTGTGCAAAATTATAAGAAAATGTGACCATCAAAAATTCTAAAAGTTTTCACCAGCCGCTGTCATCATCCCCCTGACATGCTGGTCGAGTTTTATCAAAATTAGACATTTCTAACTCTTGTAATATGCCTGTATGTGCGATACCCCTCAATGTTTACCAATATTGGCGTGAATTACGACGCACACGTGTCTAATTGCCAAACAAATCACAAATATCCTTCCGCCTATTAAAATCATCTAAAAATCCACCATTTCACTCTCAACAGCTTCCGCCAGCAAACCTGGTAATGTTTTTAAAACGTCCTATATCCAAACTTACTATGCCCTACATTCGTGTAACACACCAGGAAGTCTAACTGATGCATGACCCCCATGGACAGACATACGGGTGGGTGGGTAGGTGGGTGAACATACATGGACGGATGGGCGGGTGGGTGAACATACATGGATGGACGGACGGACGGACGGGCGGGTTGGTGATTGGATGGTGGGTGGGAGGGTGGGTTGGTGGATGGGTGGACAGACATCTGGATGGAGGGGTGGACGGACATAGATGGACAGATGTATGGGCAGATGGACAGGCGGATCAATGGACAGATGGACAGGCGGATCAATGGACAGATGGATGGATGTACATTTGTGGTGGGGCAGCAGCTATTGTAGAAGAGACAACCCCTGTGAACCACTGATGATGTTTTATTGCTACTTGTAGATCAACCCTAACAAATGTGGAATTGAATTTTTTCAAAATGTTGCATCTACTAATGAAATCTGTTGCCTATTTTGAGCAAGTTATTTTTGTTGTGGACTAATCAAAACTCATCTATGGCAAACATATTCGACAAAAGTTGTATCTCTCCAATTTGTTTATCACAAATGCTTGAAATGTCTTCATTTATTATCAGAATATTTTATATCACTGATGCTTTTGACAATTATTTCAGATTGCAAATAGAAAATAAGCATTATGAAGTCCTTAGCTGTATAAATGACTGCATTTGTTATTGATTTTAAATATTGTTCTCTGTGGTGACCACCAGGTGGCCACATTGGTGTAATAAATGATACAGGAGATGTGTGGTTCGGGGAATGGTTCAGTTTGGTAAGGTAAATTTCCATAAATCATACGTGATCAGTCAGTGATATATCTGATCAGTCTATGACATTGTGGTCCCTTACAAAAGTTTTACATGAACAATGTAATTACACCCCTGGAGAAGACCACCAACCCACCCACCCTCTGTGCAACAACATTAGCTACCCTGTCTGATGCATTGATGGTTAATTATGCAAGCCAGTGCCATATTAGAGGGAGATCATGATTGATTGGTGTCACCTGATCTGACCCTTGGCTGGTACAGCTGCTTAATAATTAACCCAAATATCCTGTGATGACCCAGATCATGTGTCCCAACTTCTTATTAACCACTGGCAAGTGTAAGAAAGCAAACATAATGTTTTGTCATACATCACACTTGTTGAGTGTCGAAGGGTGGTGGTCTAGGTGTTGAGTGTTGAAGAGTGGCGGTCTAGGTGTTGAGTGTTGAAGAGTGGCGGTCTAGGTGTTGAGTGTTGAAAAGTGGCGGTCTAGGTGTTGAAGGGTGGGGTCTAGATGTTGAGTGTTGAAGGGTGCCGGTCTAGGTGTTGACTGTTGAAGAGTGGCGGTTTATGTGTTGAGTGTTGAAGAGTGGCAGTCTAGGTGTTGAAGGGTGGCAGTTTAGATGTTGGGTGTTGAAGGGTGATGGTCTAGGTGTTGAGTGTTGAAGAGTGGCAGTCTAGGTGTTGGGTGTTGAAGAGTGGCAGTCTAGGTGTTGAGTGTTGAAGAGTGGCAGTTTAGGTGTTGAGTGTTGAAGAGTGGTGGTCTAGGCATTGAGTGTTGAAGAGTGGCCGTCTAGGTGTTGAGTGTAGAAGAATGGCGGTTTAGGTGTTGAGTGTTGAAGGGTGGTGGTCTAGGTGTTGAGTGTTGAAGGGTGGCGGTCTAGATGTTGCAACATTGTATCTGCCGGTTGCCACTTCAGTCGTCTAAACTACCCTCATGCACTCGAAGTCAGCACCCTTATGAACTGTGATCGAAAAAAAATAACATCTTTGGGGTGAATAAATTGGTGTACCACACTAGGTGAAGCAGCTGCTACACCTCCCCCCTCCCATTCCCTGCCCTCCCCCCTCCCATTCCCTGCCCTCCCATTCCCTGCCCTCCCCCCTCCCATTCCCTGCCCTCCCCCTCCCATTCCCTGCCCTCCCCCCTCCCATTCCCTGCCCTCCCCCCTCCCATTCCCTGCCCTCCCCCTCCCATTCCCTGCCCTCCCATTCCCTGCCCTCCCCCCTCCCATTCCCTGCCCTCCCCCTCCCATTCCCTGCCCTCCCCCCTCCCATCCTCTGAAATAGATTGATGATGCATGAGTAGGTAGTATGTAGAATGACCTCACTTTGCAGGTTGTGATTCTCATTGATCATTCTTCACTCTGTAGACTCTGTCTCTCATTTATAAGTGTGGCAAAGAACTTAGCCCCATGTTTGGCGTGACGTCAATGGTTACCTCCAATTAGTCCATCCTGGTGCATCTGGCACCAATCCAAGTTTCTATTATACCACTGCCGGCTTTCTCGTGGCTACTGGGAAATCATTTCTAATAAACCCCCAGGAGTGGAATTCTGGGAAGTTCATTCGATGAAAATTTGGCATGCAGCAATTGTACATAAATGGTGCTAGCGGTGCTGTTGTATGTTTGAACTGTGAAATGTTACCATTTGCCGACATTGAGATTAACAGTCACCTGCTGGTCATAAACATCACTAATGACATAATGGTTCTCAGAAACAGCACATGTATAGCTGGCTTTATAAAATAAACTTTTTCCGATTCCGATTCCGATTCCGATTTATGATTCTGGGAACCGTTATAGTCATTAATGGGTATCATTTGGAAATGGCAGTGATGACAGTAAACGTGTACTCTTTTTTCTCCTCTGTCTCTGGATTCATTGACGCAATGTTGACATATTTCTTTATGTAGAATACAAAATGTTATTCTACTCAAGTAGTAATTTTATGATCAAATATATTCAACTGCACATATCAGTCGATATTCGTGCCAATTAAAAATGAAAAACAGGAAAAAGTGGAACAATTCTATCATTGATAAAAATAGATATCTGAAAATGTTTTCCTCAGCAGTTTCCTTATTTGACAGACTCACAATAGAAAGAGTAGAAATTGTTCTTTTGTGTAATATCAGTGATCATGCAAGATTTAACAAGATTTGCCATCCAAGCCAAAGGCCCATATGGCAAGTGGGCAAGGAAGCCATTGGCTTATCGAGAGTCCAACAATGTTCATCTACATGTAACCCGCCCTCCTGAGATATGTGTCAATCCTGTTTTTAAACATATTCATGCTGCTAGCAGTTACACAATCAAGTCATATTTCAAACCGTTGGCACATTTTATTGTTAGACCATAATACACTGGACAAAGTATTGGTCAGAACCTGCGTTATTGATTGACAGGTTCACAAGTCAGCGAGTAAATATCAGAGATGACGTTCTAATGTACACCACTGCCAAATATTAACACATGCATGTTTGCAGCGACCTTTATTGAATCTTAAAAGCCAAAATGACCTGTGGTGGAAAATGCAATTAAGAAATTCATTAAGTCAAATGTCATCAATCACTGGGAGGTGTTTAGCCCAGGAGGTCAGTAATGCACAACTCTGCTTATCCAAATGCTGGCTAGGTTGGTAACTTGATTTCCTCAGACATTAGATGACCACTGACCACTGCTATTACTAATTCATTGCTTCAGCTGACCACAGCTAACTTCTTGTTGCTGTTTCACTTGCTTCAGAGACAAATCACCTTGAAAGGGATTACTTTCACTTTACTTTACTTTACTTTCACTTTGTGACATTCAAAGAAAAGTAACACTAGAGGTAAATAGGACACTGGGACAAATAGGGAGTAGTGTCCAGTTAGGTAGTTGGCCAGATTGTCAATAGGGGCAGATAGGGAGTAGTGTCCTGTTAGGCAGTCAGCATAGTTATGATTTGTAGTTTTTTTAATGAAAATACATAAATATTTATTAAACAAAAAAAATCACACTTTGTGTGATATTACAATGTTAGTTTTGAAAACAATCCACAAAATTACCATGTGCCGTTTGTTTCAGAGATACTTGTGTCACTGATTGTCACTTCCTGTCCTGAGGGCACTCGTGATGTCATTCTCTTTGTTTTCTTTGAAGAACTCAAGAAAATCAATTCTTTGTATAATCATCTGTTTTACACAAATCCAATGCACACAAATTTGTTTTTTGTTACAAAGGTAGGACTGACAGGGTAGCCATTGTGATTACAATTGGATTGAACGCTTTTTTGATGTTGGCTTTATACAACAAACTCGTTATGCATTTTATTTACACTATTGAGAGATGATTATCTGCATATCTTGTTTTTCTGTTTGTTTAATTTAATTGTGTCATGTTAAAAATTTAATATAGCTTAATAAATAGAAAATGACAGAACACATTTAACATATGCAGTGTTTTGTGCTCATTCTAATAGCATTCTAAATGCATCTCTATCATTGTTTGCTTTTTCGTAATAATTAACTTGTAAATTAAGATTTTTTGTAGCAAGTTTCATAGCTTTGGCATGTCCTCGAATGCCAGTGTTGGTGAAAACAATATGTGACATCTGCTACAGGTAGTAGCCCGATGGCATTATGATGCTATAAAAACCATTAGCACCCCACCCCCCAAGAGAAATTAGACTTGTCATTCGGGGAGTTATTTATTGCAGATTAAACTGCACCAATTGCTAAAAAAAAACGGTGTTGTTGTCATAGCAATGGCAGAATAGTTGGTAGTCTTATTAGTTTATGCTTGATGCAGTATCATTGGGAATGTTTTATGTTGGTGTACCGTGGGTTCTTATTCATGGTGGCATTATTACATACGTCTTCTGTCCAGCTTTACTGGGCAGACGTGCATAAATGTGATTGTGTTGTAAATACTGTGTGACGAATGCAGTTGTGTGGAATCCTCTCAAATAGATTATATTTCCATTATGTTATTCTTCAAATATTTTATTTGTTATTTCTTGCTAATTTTTTTATGAGGACCAAGATAAGATGAACTAAGATTAACCATCTTTTAAACCAAATTATTTTCATATTGTAAAGGTGGATAGATTTAGTACTGCTAGAAATAAATTAAAGGGACACAATAGTGGACCTTGGTAATGACCAGTGTAATGGGGCGGACATTATGGTGCAATCAGCCTACTATGGTTGGTACCAGTGTGAAGAGAAGAGAATGGGCTGTCAAATCTCTTCTGTCCCTACTACATGTCATTTAACAACCATTACCTCTAGTATCCATCAAGGAGGCCCAGTGACAAAGCCGTATTGGCCTGATGATTTATTGAGACATTTGGATTGCATTATGTGTGATTGCTGTTAGTGTTAAGTGCAGGTGGCAAGCTACAGTATGCTTAGTTCCTTCAACTCACACAAACATTGAGCTGTTGTTCCTTTGTTTTCTGCCATCCTTGTGTTATCTCACCTGTCACGTGTCTTTGTTTTGTCACGCACTATTCTTTTGGACGAATTCAACTTCTTACAAAAACACACACAAGCTGTAAACATTAGCAAATAATGCATGAACACACAAATCAATAACTTCTAACAGCAATGTGAATGATATGACACATCTAGTCTTGCTCGTTAATTATGTTTTGTGTGACGCTTGGTGACTTTAGGGAATGCCTTCTGTGAATGTTGATTAAATTGTTGAAGATTATTGACAGTTGGTAAGATTAAGTACAGTACTTTTGACATTCTACAGCTGCGCCACATGGTGAGCTGTTACGGAACTAATGTTGTTTTAAATCGCTTAACCAGTCATGGCAGGACAATGTAATACAGTCCGACTTCGTGGGAAACAGTTATCAATGTATGTGACACCATGGAGTTGTTAGAAAATACAACACTTTAACCTAATTATTAGAGATAAATGTTTATAAACATATTCTGCTGGTTATGATTGTATGACCTACATACGGTACACGTGCCATGACATTGTTACATCAATATATTTTTCAATCTGGAAAATTTTAAATTGCTAATTTGGCAAGATGGGCAGGGTATTATGAGAATTAGTACACTTTCTATGAATTGGTAAATGTAAGAATTGGTAAATGTTGATAATCGTGAATGGCCCCAAGTTTGGTACGTGAACAAATGTGAACATTATTATGATGTACAGTTATTTAAGATATGGTCGGTCATCTTTAAATATTTAGCATATATAGAAGCAATATAAAATGTTTGCACAATTACATCAGATTGTAAAGTTGAAGTCAGTTATTGCTTGAACAGTATTGGTCAAATGCCCATGCATCCAGGGAATACAAGCATCTACAACATGGGCAGACGCAACCCAAGGTTATCTCCCAATTATTAATGACATTAGCATAAGCATCAGAGCAAATCACAATTGATGGGAAGTTAGCTGGGTGTTCAATTAAAGTGGACTTGTAATCTCTGGACCATACATGCATCATCCAGTGCTGGTCTGTCTGTCTACTGCTCTCCAAGCCTCATCAATCATCTTCTCTGCCCACATCTTGTTGTTTTGGGTCCTGGGTTCTAAATGTTAGCAAACTCATCCTGTCACATTCGCATTGTTTGTGTCCATTGTCCTGGAAGTTGTTTGTTTGTTTCTAGAGTCACCAGGGTATATTTGGACAGGTCAAATTGTTGTCATATATCCCCTAGATATGATGTATCCATGGTGATTGACGTCATTCTTAAATATTGCCATAGCCAAGCTTGAGCAAATGTGCTTACGTTGTTACAAATGTGTTCGTGTGTTGCTGTTATGAGTGTCCGATGCAGAAACAAGTTACTATGTGGAATTTCTTGTTATTAAATTATATCAACATGAGTAATTTATTTTTGGGATGACCATTTCTTAAACTGGACAGATATGACCTGCGAGCTTCCATCCATTTAATGGGAATCACCATGTTTGATGATTTAACAAGATTTAATAAGATTTAACAAGATTGCCATCCCAAACAACAAGTTCCAGATGGCAAGTGGACAAGGAAGCCATTGGCTTATTGAGAGTCCAACAGTTTTATCATCTATGTACTGCCCACCCTTATCAGATATCTGTCAATTCTATTTTTAAACACATTCACACTACTAGCATTAACACAATCATTTGGCAGTTTGTTCCATTCATTTATCACCCTCTGTGAGAAAGAGTACTTTCTCACGTCCATACTACACTGCTCCTTAACTAATGCTGTTTTGTGTCCTCTGGTTCTACTGCCTTCTTTAAGTTTGAAGAACATATTCCTATCAATATCCTCAACCGTTCACTATTTTAAACACTTCTATTTGGTCTCCTATTAGTCTCCTGGTCTCTAGTGTTGTCAAACCATATTCTAATAAGCGGCTTTCATAACTAAGGTCTCTCAATTCTGGAATCATTTTAGTTGCTCTTTGTTGTATTCTTTCTAGCTTGTTTATGTCCTTCTTACGATGTGGCCTCTATGCTTGTATACAGTATTCCAAATGTGGTCTAACTATTGCTTTGTACAGGGGTACAATTAGCTGTTTCTCCTTATATGTGATAGTTCTCCTAATTAGCCCTAGAATTTGATTTCCTTTTGAAGCAGCAATCCCACATTGCTATGAAAGTTTTATGTCACCACTAAATGTTACTCCTTTTCTTGTGTGGTTCTACCTAGTCCAGCATCCCCCCATTTTATATTCTTCGTCCATGTTTCCATGTCCTATGTGTATACATTTACACTTCCAAAAATTTAATTTTTCTGACTATTTAACTAATTTATCTAGATCAATCATCCTGTAAACTTTGTTTATCTGTATCATTTGTAACCTTTCTGAATACTTTTGTGTCATCTGCAAATTTCAGTACTTTGCTAGATATGTCGTCGTCCAAATCATTGTGTATGCGTGCGTGCGTGCGTGCGTGCGTGCGTGCGTGCGTGCGTGCGTGCGTGCGTGCGTGTGTGTCTGTATATTAAAAACAGTATATAGGGCCTAATACTGATCCCTGTGGTACCCCACTCAGAACAGATTTCCAGTTTGAAATCTCACCATCTACTATTACTCTGTCTTCTGTGTGTAAGCTACTTTTCTATCCAGTTGATTACATCATTACCTATACCATGGGCTTTTAGTTTAAGTAACAATCTTTGATGTGGAACTTTACCAAACGTTTTCTGAAAATCTAAGTAGACAACATCCACTGGTGAGCCGTCATCTACCCACTTTGTAATTTCTTCCAAATAACATAAGAGATTGGTTAGACATCATGACCTAGGCAAAGTCAATCGCCCTACAATTTTTTTCTATCTGGCTGTTGCTGTAGTAGAGACGAAGAGTGGGGTGGACAATTTTGCCTAGACATGACCTTGCTTTTAGGAACCCATGTTGAAATGTATTTATTAGTTTATGTTTTACAAGGAATTCCACCATGTGGTCTTTAATTAATGTTTTGAGTAATTTGCACACAACTGATGTTAAACTCATTGGTCTGTAATGTTCTGACTTGTTCCTCGGTCCCTTCTTAAATAATAAAAACCAAAATGTTTACTTCTTTCCATTCTGAAGGAACTATTCCTTCTTCTAGTGACAAGTTAAACACTTGTAAGTGGTGTACTAATTTGCTCGACAATTTCCTTAAGCATCAACTCCAGGTGATTTATTATTTTATTATGATACAGTGATCTTGAATTTAGGGATTCATTTTGTGGTAAGATTATTTCATATACCTGGGTATTTTATGTGAATAGTGGACACGATATACTATGACAGTATCAATACACAGGGTCTTTAGGCTCTGCGCTAGCTAGAGAAGCTGATAAACTGTTATTGATTGTTATTGCATGCCTTAATTCATTGCCTTTGTCTGAGTTCTGTTTACTTGTTTCTTACCATTGAGTCAGTCCCAAGAGGGCTTAGTCTCAAGGAAGGGTAGGTGATTATGAAAGAAATGGCTTAGGTGGAACAATTTCAGAAGTGTCAGGAGAAATGTTTGAATTATTAGAAAGAGAAGACAATTTTACAATGCCTTCTATATATGCCTTCTGTAGATGTGGGATGTTTTCTAAAGGACTTCAATTTGCTGCTGATTGTTGTTGATGTTGACCCTCACAAGTTGTTTACTCTGCCCTGTTCAGTAAGTCTGCTAACCAGGTGTCAGGTAATTTGTTTCTGCAATCAAAGAGAGCAGCCACAGTGAGTTGGTGCATAACCACTTCATACAAGCACAGTTGTTTACACATCTCCTCTCTTGACTGTAGCCACCATCTGCCAGTGTTTTTCTGTCTGGTCCTGTCTGCTAGTTGAATACCTGTCATTCCTGATGGCGCACTAAACTTAATTATATTGGGGAAGTGTATCAAGTATCTTGGCACTTACTGTTTCATATTGGCCTGGTCCCCTACTTGCCGTCACATTTCATATTTACTTGACAACCTGCTAAATTGGAAGTGCTGCCTAATTGAATTGATGTATGTGTTGCTGCGTATTCATACATCCTTTGCTTCTGTGCCACTGTCAGCACGCTGAGACTATTTCTAACAAGTAATCCAATGGGAGCAGTGCACCAACATTTGTATAGTTTCACATTTTACTAAAATGAATATCAGCATGTTGGTCAGTGGTAATGATATGTTTGTAAGAATGTTGCTCAAGTTGGGAGAATATTATAATGTAGAGTTTCTTTTAGTCATAACTATGAAATGTGTAGTTGTTATGAAAGGAAATTCTATGTAATAGATAATCTTATGCTTTTACAATGATGTGAGATTGGCGTATTTCACTAGTTATTTGATGCTATATATGTAACTTATAATTAGTGTCTACTTATTCCTTACAAGTTATTACTGTCTGTTGTATGTTTTTATTGGCAAACTGTCTCGCTGTCATGCAAGTTCGCCATTTGTCAGACGTAGTTTATGACTGACTGACTACCTGTTGCATGCTCTAGACTCATACAAAATTGATCCTGATAATTGTCATTAGCATTGCACATGTAACCTAAGCAGGTACAGTATACATTGAAATCTGTTTGGACAGTATATGTTCCTAGTGATGATGTTTCATAGCGACTACTTTACATGAAGGTTGATAGTTTTATTACATAAATTATTTCATTATTATTTTGATAGTACATTATACTGTAAAATGCTTGGTAATGTTATAATGTATACGTTTAAGCCTAAAGCATGACCATGAACCAAGAGATCTTCCTGCTATCCCGACTGGTACATAATGCAATTTAAATGTGTTATTATTAAAGTAAATTAATTACTCCAACAGCAGTTGTTTTTAAGGTGTTAACAGATGTCAATGTGCAGGATTTGTAAACGACACAGTCCATCAGTTTGTTTCTTTGTGTCCATCAGTAGCTTTTATAAGACATGTTAATTTGCTGTCGCTTTGTGCAGTATATTGGTTTGAATTCTTATTGTTGTCCATTTTGGCATTTTTGCACTTCTACAATACTGAGGAGCAATTGCAGCACCACATCAACCGCAGCTAATAACAACACACTGAGGACAAATTATGTCTCTGTAACTTACACAATCACGCACCACAGCAACCACAGCCAATTATGTCTCTGTAACTTACACAATCACGCACCACAGCAACCACAGCCAATTATGTCTCTGTAACTTACACAATCACGCACCACAGCAACCACAGCCAATTATGTCTCTGTAACTTACACAATCACGCACCACAGCAACCACAGCCAATTATGTCTCTGTAACTTACACAATCACGCACCACAGCAACCACAGCCAATTATGTCTCTGTAACTTACACAATCACATCACCACAGCCAATAACAACATACTGAGCACAAATGGTGTCTCTTTAACTTAAACAATTACAGCACCACAGCAACCACAGCCAATAACAACAGACTGAGGACAAATTGTATCTTTGTAACTTACACAATTACAGCACCGCACCAGCCATAGCTAATAACATCTTGAATTGGAATTGTTATAAGATGATTTAATCCAATAGATCTGTCATCATTGTCTTTCTGACCAAATTATCTATTGCATTTAAAAATAAAACAGTACAACATTTGTAAGTTACGGATGGAGACGCTAAAACGTCTTCATTTTGCTGTCCAGTATTGTGGAAGTGCACAGTAAAATTAGCACTGCCCTATCGAGATACACATTTTTAGTTTCCTATATAATTTTCTAACTAATAAAAACAATGACCAGGTCTGGCTGGACCTTGCAAGATTTGAAAAAACGTTTAACATTAAAGTTGACAGTGCGAGGATAACATGTGACCATAACTGGGAAAACAGCAGGTTGCACTGTACCATCTAATAATTAGTTATTAATTTACTTAGAATCAGAATGCACACAGCTGTGTTTGTTTTAAATATAATTGAGTTTTGATCACTACGTCACATGATATGCAATGAGTAGTTCTGAAAAGGAAAATTATTAGGATCGTGTTCACATGTGATCAGCATGCCCTTTTCATGTTGTGATCAGCATGTCCTTTTCATGTTGTGATCAGCATGTCCTTTTCATGTTGTGATCAGGAGGTCCTTTTCATGCCATCAGTCTTATTAACAAATTGAGCATCAATGAACCAGCAGCGGTCCATCAACAATTACCTGAACCAGAGCCTCTTGCCTTTCAAAGTCTGGTCTATGACTACCTTCAACTAGGAAGCAGTTAAAGTGGTGACTAACTGAAATAAATTCATAGCGATATTGACATTAATAATAACAGCATCCCACAGGGGCACTATGTTCAGCGGCATCATAGATCATCGACTACTGTGTGGTTATACTGACGCAGTGCAGCAGTGTGCTGTGGTCTTTCCACTGGTCATTTTCGTTTCAGTTTTTTTTAGAAAGAAAGGACTTTTGCATGACCACATTGTACATAATAATAAATTCCTTTACCTGCAGTAGAAGCATTTTAGTTGTCAGTAAGAAGACCCTGCTGACATCAGATGAAACTAGATGACATCATATGAAACTAGATGACATCATATGATGTCAGATGACACTAGATGTCAGTGCACCTGCTGTTGGAGCAATAGTCCAATCAGAGAGCATTGCCATAGCCAGATAATTGTTTATCATGTATGAAGATAAAGCTGCTATCCCTCTGGGAGTGGTATTGAGGGAGATGGATACATCCAATGGCTTGGACACTAATTGTCTGGATGACAGAAATGTCAACAAATCATCATTACAAAGTGCAGCTGAGTATTTACATGTCTGCTCTAAAAGCCTTTATCCTCAATCTTGTGGGTGCTTTGTCCAATGGTGCTCTGAATGTGACTGTGATTACATGTACTCTCTGGTGCCTTTCCAAGTCCACCTGCTGGTCTAGTATAATGAAGCACCCTCCCCCCCACATCGCTGCCCAGTGGACAGTGGACTACACACCTCTAACATGTGACAGGTGACAATATACATACACCTCTGGCCAATAACAATACATACCAATACTGGTAAAAAATTAAACTACAATAAAGACCAAAGTAAGATCAGGCTCAAATCCAGAAACAAGGCCTGTCCAGTGCACAGTATGGTGAAATAATTTATCTTTTCACTTAATGAATTCAAGTCAGTGTTGCTCTTATTAATCATCAAAATCAGCAAAACTGACCATTGCATGTCTGACCAACGCACATTCATTGGAACAAACAGACACGGACACAGACCTCAAAATGACCACCTGTACTTCGTATGTGGTTTGTTAAATGACTGTACACTCAATATGTGTGTTTCAGAATAACATACAGAAGGAGATCCAGAATGAGATTTGGAGCGCCGTTTCGAAGTGGCAGAGAGAAGCCGATGTTGCCAGTGACCACAGACATGCTCCAATGTTACTTCTTGACTCCACAAACCATGACTCGGGCATCAGCAGCAGCACCAGTTGCAATGGATTTGGTTCTAGTCACCACAGCAAAGACACCAGAAGCACATCATGTTCTAGCCTTGATAAACAATTCTCGCTTGTTCCAAACAACAGCTGTGCAATGTTGAGCACCTATTGTCCTAGCGACAGATCTGTCCATGAGAAGGAAGCTAGGATGGTGCGTAGTATCAGCAGCTGTAGCAACATGGAGGAGAGTGCCAGTAAGGAGACAGGGGAGACTGGGTGCTTGGCCAGGTGGAGCAGCAGTCTCAGTTTGACTGAGAACAGATCGTGGAGTCGCAGCAATCGCAACGACATGATGAAGTCCTTCAAGCCAGACATAATCTCAAAGATATTCCTCAAAGGTGTCACAACAACAGAGGAGGTCATATGATGAATGAGTCAGGAGATCATATGATGGGTGGGTGGGTCAGGAGGTCATATGATGGGTGGGTGGGTCAGGAGGTCATATGATGGGTGGGTGGGTCAGGAGGTCATATGATGGATGGGTGGGTCCTTGTTTCACAGCCGTTACATGTTGACTTTACTTTGTCACATCTCCACACAGATAAACATTGCTAGAATTGAAAACTGAGTGTAACTAGAATAATATGGAAGTTATGTGTTTGCTGGAACATCAGAATTTATTTGTGTTCAATTATAATTTTAATGATGTGGTTGACCATAATTTCTGTTGTGCGGATAATGCAGATTATTGTGTATCTGAACATGTTCACATATAACCTTAAATGTGTAACATGTCAAATATTAAAAAAACCTTGTTCTTAGTCATTTTAGATTGTGTGGATACCACGGATTATTGTGTTTGCAAAGAAGTTTACATAAAATATAAGAAATGTAGAAGACGTTGTTTATAGCCATTGGATTGGTGGTATACTCTGTTATTTTATTTAGGAAACATAAACACAAGAACATTTCTACACACGTGTGGTAAAATTATTCATGTTGGAATTTGGAAATGTTGATTATTCTTACAGGAGATATGCAGGAAAAAACGATGCCGGCATAAATCAAGTTATCATAATGCTATGTGCAATGAATGAGTGTATATCATTGTTGAGATTCCAAGTACAGTATTATGTATATAGTACTAGTCAGATTGTATATCCCAGATTTGAAACCTGATTTATGTTTCATCGATAATATTTTATTTTGTCACATATGAGGCTCAGTGTGTGCATGTTTTCTGAAATGTGATGTAGTTATTAAATATAAATGTGTAGGTCACTGCACCACATGTTTATGCCACCTTTACCATGTCTGCCCTGTAAGAACATGACCGTCCTCTTTAAAGTGTTGACCAGTCTGACATCTTTAAGGTGTTGACCAGTCTGACATATTTAAGGTGTTGACCAGTCTGACATCTTAAGCAGAAGGCCAGAGACATCAGTCAGGAAGTGGGCCTGTTCGCAGCAACTGTTATAATGCTGTTGAACATAATAATTATACACCATGTCGTTGGTTGGATCCGAGTCTATTAGGCTAACTTCTAACACACAAAAATGGACTTTCATTATTTTGGTTGTAGTGGAGTCAAAGCAATGAAATAAATTTTCATGTGTTAGAAGTTAGTTAATCATAGACATAAATAGAACACCCGCTAGTATAGGGGGGTGATTAATGATGTAAATATATGGTTAATAGACACATATCCATTTAGATCTGCACATGGTGCAGATCTAAATGGACTTCTATTTCTTCAACATCGATTTATTAATTAAATATTAGCATGAATGATAATGATTATGAAGCCATAATACATGTGGTTAGCAGACGGTAAAGGATCGTTTATATAAGTATAAATATACTATGCGTATGGGGTTCCATTTAATCCTTACATTCCTATACATTAGGCCTAGATGTTTTCCTTGCAATTCGATTTCAGCTAATAAAAACTACTAGTCGGACTGAGAGAATACAGAGCACACGTGTTGACAGCCGGTGGCATTCCATAAATACAGCGTGTTCCTCTAGACGAATCGCCTCCTCTTGTTATCCGTTATCGGGTCGTTTCGTCGGGTTTGTTGTTGTCGCCGTCTCGTTGTCGAACGGCCGTAAACATTCTGGTCGGTAGTTATCTGTCGTCTCTGTCTGTTACTGATGGTCGTAAAATACCGCACGACCATTGTTGGTGATCACTATTAAACCTTCTTGTTATTTGGTGTTGGGCGTGTGCAATGTGTATTTACAATATGTGAATAAATACAAATGTTACATACTCTTCTTGTCTCATGGAAACACTTACGTGTAGTGATGGTTTTGCGTGGTATCCGAAATGTTTTTTTATTCATACTGCATGTTTAATGTGTATTTATATTATAGTTTTTCCACCTTTTAAGCGTAATTCATCATGTTTTGCAGTGGTCTTCATAAAAATGTCTTGTGTCCAAATGTTTTATGACACAACGAAAGAGGCTGCGCGACACGCTGGTCGGTTGCGTTGCTCACAAAGCACGCGTGTGGTCTACAACTCTACACGGTTCTCAAATATCGATGACGGTTTTGCTCACTCTTGGCGTATGTCCTGTTTGCTTAAACTTTTGTGCAGTTTTAACAAAACATTGTCTGGGTTTATCTAAAACACGATAACGTGAACATGACGAATTGTCGTGCTGCAATATTGCAAGGTAGGCCCCTGTACAGACGATGACATGGACGGATTAAATTTCACTCCATAGGTCTAATCGCGAATTTTTTTCAATTAGCACGTTTAATACGGGTATCGTGGCTGTGTCCCTTGGGACTTACGCTAATCACAGAGCTTTGACATCTCGCACCAGCTCGGAGTGTTACCAAACCGGGTGTGCGCCGAATATCTCTAAAAGCATCTTGAGTGCGACCTGCCAGCCAATATCGTCAAAGAGCGCCACCGTTCCCCCGAGGACGCCTCATTTTTGTTGCGAGGCGACTGACATTGGCAGTTTCTCCCCCTGATAAAATCGTCTAGTAATTACACAGAAATCAGAATCACGCGAGCGTGTCATTGTCTCGCAAAATGGTTTTCGCGGTATTCGAATGGGAATCAAATTGAGCAGCCAACTAAGCTGAGCGACCGTCCTCTCGCCGAGCGGGCGCCGTTTTGACGTTATCGGTTATTATTTCAGCGTAGCCGTCCTCCTGACAACGCGGCCAACGCCTTCTAGTGATACGGAGGTGATGCGGCATTAGCCTTTGGCGTTTGTTCTCTACATTGCGCGCAAAATGTCGCGCCAATTTATAATTGCTATATTGCCACCGTTGCACGTATCGGATGAATGCTTCCTGATTCTTGTCCGTGGACAGAGCTTACTTGCATGCAGTCAACTTTGACCATAGGCATAGTGCCCCTGAGATGACCCGGCAGCTGTTTTTTTCAAGGCCACGCACACCATACGTGGCAGGACATTTGATTGCAGGTTTAAAACAGTTATCTGCGCCCGTTCAGTGTAGTTGACAAACTGACTATGGCAATTTGTGACAGTGAACATGTTACATAAGCCATTTGATTATAAAGCATTTTACGGTCCTTTTTATATCCTGTCAAGATGTGACACTGTGGTGCCAATAATGCGCAACAGATGATGTATTATAGGATTATGATTACGGTATAATAAACGTTCACATATGGTCCAATCGAGGACACAATACTTGGTTTAATATAAAAACCGACCGCTTCGTTGGTGTTTCTGCGATATCAAAATATCTATCTCAACAGACTTTCGATCGCACTCTATCCACCCACGTGACAGTCGCAGTCGTTCTTCCAATATAATGTAATCTTTCCAATATTAGCTGTGTAAGTCCTTTATCAATTACGCTCTGCATCCATCTGAAGTAGTCCAAATTAGGACCCCTTGCCGGCGATCTTTCATCCCGGGTTTAGGCTCTTTACGCCATGCGAACGCCCTGCCGCGCGATCTGGGCTGGTCACGCAATAACCGCCTCGGCTCGGTCCTTGCAACTCCGTAATGACTGTCATTGTCGGCGTCGTCAAATTAATGACTTTGTGACTCTACGTATATAATTAACAGTGACACAGCTCATGACAGACATGTGATCGTGGAGAGCAAACGTCGAAGCGCTAGTGATTCATTCGGCAGTATTTCGTTGCAACAAACATTAAGTAAGTACGTGTATCTATACTTGTAACTACAGTTGAACCCGCTTAACAGAATCGCTAAGCACCAGAGCAATTGTATTCTGTGAAGGGCTGGTTCTGTTAGACGGAGTTCAACGAAGCAAGTATTCAGTGGAGTTGTTTGAATATGCCTTTAGCGCTGTTGTTGGTATTGTACAGTGATATATATATATATATATATATATATATATATATATATATATATAATATATATATATATATATATATATATACATATATATATACACACACGCGCACGCACGCACGCACGCACGCACCCACCCACCCACACACACACACACACACACTCACACACACACACACACACAAACACACACACACACACACACACACACACACACACACACACACACAGAAATGCGGATAAGAGTGAAACAATGTAACAAAAACACACAAAAATTGCATGACACGAAGAACATATAATCATGCATGCTTATTTTAGAATTGGTTTCACCAAAGAAGGTTAATAGTCGTAATAGTTATTGACTTATTGATGAACTTCTCCAGATGCGCGCTCTTGGGGCTGCCAGCGCGCAGGAGCCAGTCTAAGAGCGCGCACACGTGATACGGCCCGCAAAGTATGGCACAAAGTGTTGTATTGCTGCAAACAATGGAAATTCGTGAGAATTGTTAAACATGCAGTCCATGTGTAAAATTTGGAAACGCGAAGAACTCGATAATTAAAATGGTAAACTAAAATGAAGTTGTTCCGCGTGATCGCTTGTCTAAGCCTCGATTCAAAACATAAATTGCCAATATGGAATGCTGTGGAACTTAAATTATTGCGTACGATTGGATCCGACTTTGTTTTCCTTATACACATAAGCACGCCTGCGGTAATATAGCACAATAGCGCGCATTCTTGGCCGGTTGTGCCTTGCGCTCTCTTGTCCTATATACATATAGACCAGTGTAATAAACTTAACAGCAATGTTTTGCAAAAGCAGATTGAATTTCCCTGTTTATGCCAATTGTTCAGCTTACAAATAAGCAAAGAGTTTACCTAGTCTGATTTAGTATCCACAAAAGCATCATAGCACGACCAGCTAACTTCACGTGTAGACAAATTAGAGCAAACTTGTCCAAAAACTTGGTATATTTCTATTTCTCGTAATCCCAAAATCGTCTGCGCGCTGTTCGAATGTCTGGTGCGCCTGTTATCAGCATTGCCACGCAATATAATGGTACTGGTGTATAACATATTGAAATATGTTGTGCGCGTTCTTATTGGTTGTCCGCGCTTACCCGCATTTACCTTATTATATATCTAAGCATTATTCATTGCTTACGTTATATTGCTGAATAATATGCATACTTTATATAGAATTATAACAAGGCCGTAGTCAGATACTTACAGTATAGTGGACGAACGAGCCCAGCTGGGACGTGTGCTAGGATAAACGTGTAGGGATTATGCCTCAGTTACATTTCCTGGTGTGTTACGAATGTAGGGCAGAGTAATTTTAGATGTGTAATTTAAAAAAAATCATATCATCTGACATAACTGCATTTGAGCCAGGCACATTGGCAAGTTTGTTGGTAGAACATGTTGACAGTACTGTAAATGTGGATTTTTAGATGATTTCAATAGGCGGAAGGATTTTTGGCAATTGTTTTGCCACATGGCACGTGTGCGTAGTAATTCATGCAGAATGTTTTTTAATTGACGGATATGGCACGTTCAGCCAATTAAAATGAGTTAGAAGTGTGACTTTGACGAAACTCGATCAGCATGTCAGTGAGATGATGTCAACGGCAGGAAAGAAGTTTCAGCATTTTTGCAGTAGTTGGTTAGAAGTCCACCAACAGACACACTGTCCAAAAATCGGAAGTTAAGAATATGACACTAACGAGATGTGGACAAAACCTACTTTTTAACCACATAACACTATTTTTGGTATGCCCACAATGCCAACTCACGCAGCCACTATGAAACATGTCTACAATATAGTATAAGGGGTTATTCTAAGAAGTGACATTGAAATTAAAGATTTGTTATCGTCCACGTGCGTTCAACTGCAAAAATTGTGTTTGGGGCAAGTTGTTACAGTTGTATTGGGGCAAGTTGTTACAACTGTAACAACGCTCGGGCGGCTCGTACCGATGGCTCAGCCAGCAATTGTGTGCTGACAATGACTGAAAGAACAACATTTATTTAACCACGACGTGTGCACTGTGAACGTTTTATTTCACTTATGAAACCTAACGTACTGGTTTATAACCAGTACTGTAAATGCTAGCAGCGTCAAGCAAAATTAACACAATATCTCACAAAGGCGGGTTACACATAAATTATTTTTTTACTCTCAATAAGTCAGTGGCTTCCTTGTCCACTCGCCATATGGGTGTCTTGCATTGGATGGCAATTTTGTTGTTCAAAAATTTATTATTTTTTATGACACAGCCCTATTTGAGCAATTAATAAATATTGCACGATTCGTTGAAATGTGGATGGTTGTGCGCGTGTGCGTGAGTGCGTACGTGTGTGTATCATTCAATCAAGTAGAAGTCGCATTACATATATAGTGCCATTCACTATTTCATACTCCATTTAATAATTTATATTCCATTCACAATTGTTTGTTTTGTAAGAATCCGTGGAATAAGTCCCCTTTGGTAACTAAAAATAAAAAAACTTAAACTATGAAGCTGTGAACACCTACAATGTACTACATTGTCATGTACATTGTGTATAAGATGTATAAGTGTGTGTAATCCAATTAATGTAATAACAGCAACATGTACGAGTTTGCTTTGCGATTCACGCCTTCTTTTTTGTAACAACTTGCCCCGCTTACTGGGCTAATTGTTATAGTCGACCGCGTCTGGGAAACTTCACATATCTACCTAACTACAATATGGAATATCAATGGTGTGGTACATTTTATTAACACGAATAATAAATTTAATGTATGCGTTGACATACATAATAAATCTAACATACTTTTCGCAAAAATGTGACTAACTGAAAAATGCAACAACTAGCCCCGGTCTCCCTTACAACAGCCAGCGCCGGTCTCCCCTACAACAACTAGCCCCGGTCTCCCCTGCAATAACTAGCCCCGTCTCCCCTACGAAGTCGCCTGAAATACGAGCGCTATTGGCAATAATGCATTAGTGTAATGTGGGACGCACTGCCTCGTCACAGCTTGGTTGCATATGGCCGCATACATTTAATGTAGCGTTTAAATATCAGCCTTCAGTCGCAATACACTTTCATGGTTACATAATTTAGCTAACTTTAGTAGCGGCGCTTTAGTGCATGTTACGGTCGTAATGACGTTATGTGTGCGGAGCGAACGCTCAGCGAGAGATTTATACGTGAGTCACCGGCTCCGGGCTGTAACGTCCCGGCCAGTGACGGGCGAGTCGGTCTTTGTCGGCCTTTGAAGACAAAGCTAACTGCCTCGTGCGACGGGCCGAGAATGGGCGAGACTGGAGCGAGACTGGAGCGACGAAAAAGAGCAGTTGTTGAGAAGTGCAGCAATAAAGAAGCGAAAATGGAGAACTGGAGCAGTAGAGAAAAACATGCGAACATATAAGCACACAAAATGTGAAACTAATTGTTGACTTTACTCATACAGTGTAATGTATGGGTATCAACACAGCGCAATGGTTACCCACACAGTGCAAGTCATGGTTACCCACACAGTGCAATGGTTACCCACACGGTACAATGGTTACCCTCACAGTACAATGGTTACCAACACGGTTCAATGGTTACCCTCGCAGTGCAATGGCTACCGACACAGTGCAATGGTTACCGACACTGGGTTACCCACATAGTGCAATGGTTACCGACACAGGGTTACCCTCACGGTGCAATGGTTACCCTCACGGTACAACGGCTACCGACACAGTGCAATGGTTACATTCACAATGCAATGGTTACCATCACAGTACACTGGTTACCCACACGGTGCAACGGTTACCCTCACGGTACAACGGCTACCGACACAGTGCAACGGTTACCCTCACAATGCAATGGTTACCATCACAGTACACTGGTTACCCACACGGTGCAACGGTTACCCTCACGGTACAACGGCTACCGACACAGTGCAACGGTTACCCTCACAATGCAATGGTTACCATCACAGTACACTGGTTACCCACACGGTGCAACGGTTACCCTCACAGTGCACCGCGGTCAGCTGCATCGAAACTAATTATGTGTCGTTTCATTTGCAGCGAACCTAACACATTGTGATTTTCAGATTACAGTTATTATTCTGTGACATCTAATCAGAAATGGTTGACCGCGGCGAATGAATGCGAAATGCTACTCCCTTTTTAATCAACGGCGAATATTGAGTAGCATTGCAAGCTGCAGACCGATACCTCAGCACCGGAGATGACACCAGGTACTAATTGCCACTTTCTAGAATGATTCGGAGAAACGCTGTCGCGTGTGAATGTCAAGCAAGTGTCAAACAGAAAGCGCACCTCTTTGGCCCAGACTACAACAATCACGTCTAGAAACTTGATATGCTAACCGTTCGTGCGTGCGTGCGTGTGTGCGTGCGTGCGTGCGTGCTTTCTTGCATGCATGCATGCGTGCGTGCGTGCATGCGTGCGTGCGTGCGTGCGTGCGTGCGTGCGTGCGTGCGTGCGTGCGTGCGTGCGTGCGTTAAAACAAAGAGGAGAGCAACCATTTTTTTAAAGCAGTATTTTAAAAGTCATTTTGGAACAAGTTACGAAACTTTAGTTTATGATTTTTACGGGTTTTTTTTCATTAATGCGGATGAAGGCAATGGCATAACCTATATAGCTGCACTTTCGTTTTTCGCGCTTTTTTGGTTTCGTTATGTGACGAACGATCGAAATCAGGAAAATAGGCCTACATTGTTTTAAGGAAAAGACGGAAATTGCTGGAGCTTTGAATCATCTGACATTCCTGCGATAGAAACTGTCGCTAGATAGTAGATATTACTTGCAACAGTTTTAATGCGCGCTAATCGGATGATATGCGCGTGTTAAACCTAACACCAATTATGTTTCACAGGTGTTCGTGTTTACTAATTACTAATTATCATAGACGATTTGTCCGCCTCTTCCTGGGTTAGGCCGTGCGTGATGCTGGCTTGCCACTCGATAATCCCATCACGGCTTTTGGCACCTGAATGATGCGATCTGCACAGACCCTGTATTTTACCGTCACTAAAGTGTCTGGTGAGTGTCCTGTGTAGATTAGCTGTGCCACAGCTTGGCTAGTTTCGCAGATTTCCGCCAATCGGATAAAGCGAATATCGACAGATCTCGGATGGAGTGCGACCAGCAGTTCGGCCAGTCGATTACCTGGCGACGCTCTGGCGGGAAACTTCGCGTAAACATGTCGGCGATTTCGTCTGTAGCATCAACGTTCGGCGCTTGGCTGCGCTGCTTCGCGTTCCCAGTGATACGTGAATCGCCACGAGTCAAGAATGCCAAACTCTCAGTTCTGAAATCATCTTACAGTTACAGTTGCTCTTCGTTGCATTCTTATATATATCCTTCTTGCAACAATATGGACTCGAAGCTTGTATGTTCTATAAATGATACACAAACATTGCTTATCCGTCTCCCCCCACCCCCCGGACTTCAACGGTTTCTTGAAAACAGTAAACGCCAGTTGGGGCACAATATAAACAGCTGTGTGCTGCATTATGCCACATTCTGTCCAGCCGGTAGGCCTACGTTGAAACAGCCGAACAATAAACCAACATAAATAACACTTAAATGAGACTCTATAGTACTATACTGGTAGTGACAATCAACAAAATCTGTTCCGCATGAGCGCAGGTTTTGACCTTCGACGGAACCCGGTCGCTCCTCGGGTGACGTCCGGACCGTGTGTGACTAATGTGCGTAATTTGTACGTCAAAATGCCGTCACCTCGCGTCAACATTACCTGACACCGCGGCTGTAATTACTCGCCGCTCCCTCACTAGATAGGCCTACGTAGCATGCCGGGAATCAGCAGGTGTCCTGGCGGCAAGGCACGATTAATGGCCGCTAGATGGCATCACCTTTCGACATGTAGCTCTCGATGGAGATTGTGAGTAGCTAACACCATTTTGCGCTACAAACCAGGGCTCTTTTACATTATTTTGACCTGCCCTATGACAATATATCAAACGAAAACTTTGACTGGATAATTCCCGATTTGTAAATTATATTATTTTGGTTATTTTAAACTTTATTGGAATTTTCTTTTGTACATAAGGGAATATTACAACAAGTTAGGTTAACATTGTTCTAGATGTCCAACGGCAACGGGTAATTTTTGCAAGACGAAAAGTACCGCCCTTTCCTTTGGAATGTTGCTTCTGAACAGGGTTAGAAGTATTCCCTAGATGAAGCACATGAGATTGTTTACACTTAGTCACGCAGTCCAGTAAATGACACAAATTGATCAAATATACACATTTCTTAAATTGCTCAAGAAACACCATGTTCCATGTTTGTGGCCGGACACAACCCCAGTATTGTACGCTGTACCTGAGTTACAGTGTCACGTTGACGACGTTTCCGTGGTCTCTCGGCGGAGTCATACACCCGCTATCGCATGCGCCGGTTATGTCCAAGCCAAACGTAAGAACTTCGGCTCCTGTATGGCATATTCCTCCTGTATGCCCGCCCAAAAAAAGGTTTGGATGCGAGGGAAAACTATCGCTTCCCGACCAAATAGGTTAAGTCACGTGTTACTAGACTTCGTTGACCACTATTATGACGTCACACTACCGGGGGTCGACGGGTAACGGAAACTGTGGGGAACTTGTGGGTATTTTGCTGTTATTAACTGGTAGATTGTCATGAACATTTTCATTACATAAAAATAAGTGAACATTGTGTTTTTCGTACATAGCTATTTATATTAAATAATTAAATAGTTGAAAAGTATGATTTCACCAAAAAACGCATCTGTTTTCTGAACGTATTCTTATTCTCACAATGTCCCGGTTTACACCGCCTGGAGTTGTTTAACCTTCCGGAACTATTTCTTTATCAAACGATGAACCTCCACATTAGTGCAATGTTCAGTCGCTAGATCTCATCGCAATGCCCATGTCTCGATTACACCCCACCCCCGTCGTTGAACACCTTTCCCTGTACAGCGTAGGACTGTGCAGGGCTCGTGTGGCGTCATCGCAGTTAAGCATACATAAGATAAGTTGATTAATCACAATAATTTGAACCAAGTTTGTTTACACGGGCGGTTATTTCTTGGCAGACGTAGTTTACTTGGAGAATTATTAGACCAGACACGCACGCAGCACGACGCCGCCATGGCTGCCTATACCTAACCCGCTACCGTCGCTTCCCATAGCCGCGGGGAGCACGCAATGAACAATAACGTTTCCAACAATTACATGAATATTTATCAGTGGTATTAAGCCATACGTATTATTACATTAATGGGAAATGTTGCGGTTGATTGGCGTTTCGTTTATTTATGCACTTATCAAACCGAAATATGTTCCCGGTTCTATTAAAATATCCGTCCCCGAGCAGAAATTCCAATAGACGGCACAAGAACGGCCCCAAGCAGGATATCCTCCGCTTGTAGAGTAGACCATACTCGCAGTGATAATATAAACTGTACAGGGTAAAGTTATAGGTAATAAAATATTAAGATCAATAATACAATTGTCTATTGCTGATCTCGCTTTGAAAATACTTTTCGCACTTCCTATTTAACATTCAGACCAAATGTACGGTTAAATAAAACTTGTACAGAGATGTATACGTAAATTGCGTTAAGTGCTATGCCAATAAAGGACATGATAACTGGTGCAATTTATTTTTCTCCAGAAACATTTACATAATCGTTGCAAATGTGATGTGATTGTAAGCCAGATCATTAAGAACCGGAAATGTCCAAGTCTCTTCTAGTCCGGACACATCAGCGTCCGGACGGGCATTCAAGAGACCAGCCGTAAATAACGCGAACTCTACAACGGCATTAGTGCTGCATGGCCAGCAGGGGCACCCGGCCAGCAGGGGCACCCGGCCAGCAGGGGCACCCGGCCAGCAGGGGCGCCCGACCAGCAGGCAGCGTCGGGATTAGGTCATTGCTACGGCACCAGATACGACAATGTGTATTTATTATTATTTAGCACAGTAACTGCAGTGACGATGACAATGACTACAATAAAGATGATAATAAAATAATAAATTATAATCATTCCGTTTTTCAACACATTATTTAGCCAATCGTCCCACATTCGGCAGCATCATTTTTTCAAGTGTTTTCTTTAAACTGGGCGTGTGTGAATATAGCCGCGCCCAGGTGTTTATGTACACTGCCGGAAGTTAAAATGCGAACGAGATTTGCATCCGTGATTTCGTGTACACCCTTTTGCAGGCGGGGGATTAACGACAGGGGATTAACGACAGCGATAACATGAATACTTGAATTGAATGTGGTTAATAAATGTCTTAATTATTTTTATTTCCACACAATAAAATGTGGTGGGTCTATTGTACGGTAATTCCTATCGTACTTGCCATACCGGTAATACCGTGCAGCGGGGCGCGTGCACATGCGCGCACACGCGCACACGCGCACACCCGCACACGCGCACACGCGCACACGCGCACACGCGCACACGCGAACGCCTTTACACGTTTTAGAGATTCTATCAGTAATGCTAATGTTTCTACGACGGCACGTAATCAACACTACAGACTGTGACACTGCCTTGTCGCCAGCCGTCCCGCCGGGCACTGAATCGTGTCTAATGCGAGCAGCGCTCGCCAAACCATCTCCTTTGTCTCCGAGTCGAGTTTGATGTCGGGCCGATGTTAATCTGAAAGGCGCGCTCTAATCTGTGCCCGGAAGCGTTTCTTTTGGCGATGAGCCGTTACTCGCGAGAGATGTCAACGTCGGCGAATTTATAAAGCAGCAACGTGACAAACGGGAAATAAATCGGCGCGGCACAGGCATCGCGTCAACACCAGCTAATGCATCGGTCGAGTGTGACACTCGGACTCCAGTTACGTAATATTACAGTAGGAAACATTTCATCCGCTCATAATGGAACAATTTCTATTTTATGTGGAACATTAAACCAAAGCACGTGTTTATGGGCAAAAGCGACGGCTACAATTTAATTAATGTAGTATGCCAAGTTATTAGTGTATATAGACTATACATCTCATTACGGCTGACTGATCTGTCGCGTAAAAAAGCGGAAACATCGCTTGGCAAGTAGAACGTTTTACGCAATAGACACAATCGATAAAGCAGCAAACCTATTTTTTTTTATTTCACAGTAATGTCGATCTTTGCGACCTTGTGCACTTTTGGTTATCGTCCGCATGAGAATCCATTTCGAAATGTATAGCAAATAACCAGATTTTCGACAATACTAAAATAACGTTAGGCGCTACCCACTCTCCATAAAGTGTAGCTGTTCTGTCCGCTGTAAAAAAATGGCGGGAAATCAACATTTACAGAAATGGCGACTTAAATGAATTATGGGTAATCCGTCATGTCCACTGCGGGACCATCTGCCAGGAATACTGTAAACGCAGCGCGCTATTACACCTCATACATAATACGCAGGGGTAAATATCCATTATTATTGGAAGGCGAATGAGAAATTATATTTATTTGCGCGTCATATCCTGGCGATAAAAAATATGTTTGCGCCTGAAACCTGACGTGAAATATATAGGCCTCGGTGCGCTGACAATGGTCTGACATAATGCCGTTGTGTGGCGGCCGTGCGCTATCTGGGAGCGCGGTTATTAACGAGACTTAGTCGCGCCTGATACCGAGTCCGTGGCAGCTGCTGTGCTAAGCGTCCCGTCGGGCAGCTTTGTTGCGCTACCCGGGCGGCTGACACGGCGACAGGTGACAGCGGCGGCAGGTGTGCGGCTGAGCGGCGGGTGGACGCGGGACGTTTGGGGAGGGGCGGGGCGGGGCGGGGAGGCAGGCCGTGTCCCGTTACGATGCATTCACGACGCATGCGTCGCCGTTTCTCCGAGAACCAGTCGCTTCTGTGTACAGACATAAGAATGCGTAATGTTGTCTGGCCACTAGCGGTGTAACAACACACCAAACTCTCGATGCATCGCAATAGTCGATGTGACGATGCTGTACTATCGATAGTAAATTTAACTATCGATAGTACACTGAACAACCGGAATTTCGAACTGTCGATAGTAACGATAGTTGACAAAACGATTCGGCAGGTCTACTTGTGTCACTGTAGTGATATAAATAAACATATTTTATTCAATTATATTGGATAACTTTATTTATACATCGACCTGACATCAACAATCGTCGATTAGACCAGCGGAAAGCAGTAAAGCAGTAAAGCAGTAAAACTGTCCTCGATACATCTTACTGGCTACCCCGAGACAGAACCCGCGTTAACTCCCGGCATTAACCCTCGCCGGCTGGCATGTAGGGTCACAGGGTTACACGTGGCCGTCCTGACAAACTGCGGCTACGTACGCGAAATGTCAGCTTCTTTTACGGGAAATCACCCATGAAATGTACGTTACTTGCGTTTATCTCAATAAAACCAGTCGTATTGTACCGATAACCCGAAGACCTACTTCGGCCTTTGAGCCCGCTCCGTGAGTAGCACCAACCCAGTCTAGGAATAAACTACAAACCAACTTTACAAGACCGAATTACTCAAATTGTTAAATGGCAAATTAGTGCCGTCGTGTCCCGTGCCAAACCCTTTTAACCCCCAACGATACTTAAAAAATTATTGTCTTGTGACACAAAGCCGTGACGGTCATCAAAGTCCCCTCCGCGCCTTCGTCCACCCGCCACAGGCCCGTGACCCTGACACGCGCCACGCGACCCCAGTCATTAGCGTGACGCGGGGATCTTCAAACAAAACGGGCGCAATTACGAACGGCTCGAGAACGCCAGCCACGGCAACCAGCAGCCACTTCGCAAACAATTCGTCCGCTACGTCCAATGGCTCACAACTCGACGGGACTGTGATAAATAGGGCGTGCATGCATTGTCTTGTCTCCGTCGATCCTGCCGTTGGCTCATCACCGCCAACACGTCAATTGTGACTTAATCGTCCCAACACGCGGGTGTCGACGCATGGCACGTCGCCAACAAAACGGCGGCTCTTTCGCGGGGCTGAACGCCGAGTATTAAACCGGTTCTCCTGCCGTCGCACACCGTTAAATGTGAACTGTAGAGCCGAAAGCGTGTTGCCATAACAGAGTTATCCCAGTACGCGAAACCGGACGAGTGTTTTAATAATGTTTTACACACGTTTTATGGTACAACCAAAGCGTTATAAAATTGGCGAGGAATACACTTGTAACAAAACAGGAGCCAGACATTTAATGTTGTATCGTCGACATGGGTACCGTGCCGCAAAGGGACCAGGTGAATGTTTGGAAGCTTCAGTGACACACAATTACTCATATATTACTGAGTAATACTGTATAAACAGTATCCATTGTTTTATATATATATATATATATATATATATATATATATATATATATATATATATATATATATATCCACTGCTTGCCTTGTATATATTTTAAATATATTTCATAATACTTAATAATGTTAATAATCGGTCTATTTTAAAATTTATATTTATTTTATATCTTTTATTTCTCTTTGTCACCGCCACCATCAGCAATGTACGAGCGAGAGGAGATGAATGTGTGGGATATGAGTCATATTTATTCCTACTGTTACTGCCTGTGTACTGTTTTATGTACTGTTTTCATGTATTTTATATGACCACAAAACAAAGTTCATGGGCAATACAACACATACACACAGTCAGACTACAGCACGAATTTGTTAAACACAATCTTAGATATACTTTGCCACACACGATAAATAATGCACCTGATGTATGGAAAAACTAAATATACACTCACAGTCTACATGGTTTTGCAACCTATAGCAAAACTTATTGTTGGCAAACTTATATATCGCTGTGCAATATCAGAAACTGTTATACATGCCAACAACAATTATTATGCAATAACACCGCCTTGGACAATGAACCAGCCATACCAAATCATTTATTATGTCATGTTTTTCTGTTATATGGCCTAGATTTGTTCAGTCTTTATATCGTTATATGTTATTTTTTTATACTATATAAGTTGTACTTCTCTGGGAATGTGTAAAGCGCTTTGCCGGTAATGCGTCTCATCGTTGAAGTAATGACAAAACGTATTATACTTGCAATATCTTTCTTTAGTTTTAGATTTGTGTCACGTGATTTTGGCGCAATGCAAGGAACATATTTGCTTGTATTTGTATTTGATTTGTATTTGCGCATTGAACACGCATCAGTAGGTAGACTCTATTTGGAGAATTAGGCTAATTAAGATAATTCGGCTCGTCCTCAAAAAGTCGATCTGAAATGGTGAACATTCAAATTTACTTATTATTATGAAGTCATGGGTACCATAAGGGATCGAGTCTCGGTTGCATTATATAATTCTTTAAAATGTGATGGTTCAATGTTGTGCCACAAGGCACAAGTTACGACAACTGCGCACGCAATATATTATTATTAAATTATCCCGCTAGATGGCGACTCCAACTTAGTGTTTCCCCGTTGAGTGTATTTCGGCGACCAGCGCAATGCGTCGCAACCTGCTTTACATAGATTGGTCGGTTACAACGAAGTAAAACTCAAGAAACTGCACAAACAACCCAAACACATCCATAAAATATGATTGGTGGTTATGTCAAATAACATAAATATGCGGCGACGTGTATACGTGGTTTCTGAACGACCACTTTCTTTATCATTCGCGTCCTATCTTGCAGCAATCCATCCTATCTTAATCTAAGCATATATGGTACCACAAAAGAATGCAATTGCCGGCTTATGCAACCGTGCTGCTTTTATGCAAGATTCGAGAGCATTGTAATTTGTACGACCTATAGACCTACGGAATATTGCATAAGTTTTGATTAGACTTCCCAGTCTATTCTGAAAGAAACGTCACGATATCTGCAGCGCACGAAGGAACTAAAACTGAGACTGTGACGAACAGAATGCACTAAAACAATTAACTAAGCTAAACCAGCTGCAAACTGTTATGTTTTAAGTTTAATACAATGGTTTATATTTAACAAACTGTACTCCAAAACTGGCACGTCTTTTAGTGTTCTACGTCGAAGTATGGGATACATACGACATAAACAACATTTTTGTGTGGATATTTGGTGTGATTTTACAACATAACACATTATAACCTACTGTTTTCCTTACAATATCCAAATTGCACTTAGAACCAGGCAAACTATATAATGAGTGACACTCGTGAAATTAATGTGCAGTGTGCGGCGAAACGTGAGGCTGTCTTTGCTGGTAATACTGACAGCTAGTTTCTCCATTCTGGCGATTGCACAGCGGCTACAGCTTATGTTGGACTCGTGCCAACAAATCCATGTGGTCGGCCGAAAGCCGGCTTTTCAACCAATCACCGCGCGTCTATTATTATATCCGAGATCACTTGGAGTAGCCATTATTAGTAGGGATGTTCGTTTTACTAGTGTCAGCAGTAAACACGATCTATGCAGCAAATATGTACGATGTGTTCCTATTGATCATAAAAGTGGTCGTTTGATAGCAACATATATACCGCAAAATCGAAATAATTGATGTATGCTACGATGGCCCACATTTTGACATGTTAACATGAAACCCTCTATACCCTCCTCGCCTATGCGGACTAGTCCATTTATTACCTATTAGATTGGGGTCGCTACTGTCAGTGCTCACTCCGACCTGGAGAACAAACTGTGCTAGGTTTGTGAAGATGTTTTGTATTTTTATTAGCCTTTGTCTTTTATTTTTCGTCAGAATATAAAGACATCGTACATGTATGCAGGTATACACCGGCACTGTGACGTGTGAAAATCTCAAACGATTCGGTATATTCTTTCAGATTTTATGACACTTTGAAGCATGCCGGCGTTTGGCTGGTAACCGGTGAATGTTGTCGCTGTATGAGGGGGATAGGTGCTTCCTCGCTGGCAACAAAACAACGCTGAGTGGATCTTTCCCATCCGGGGAACGGGAGTATGAAAATGCTTACGTTTATAACCGAAAAATTGAAAGCACATTCACTGGAAGACGTTCAACCATTCCAACAATTACCAACAGAGGTATGTATTCGTTCAGATTTTCGGGCGTGTCAAAACGCCGGCCGGCTTATATATTAGTATGGAATTGCTTGCTAGCCTAGCCCCTAGGCCAGGGCTGGAGCAAGGGGTTAGGGTGGTTCCAATGTTTTGTTGGTGGTGATAGCATTTTCAACAATGACAATGTGATGTTGCCACAAAAAGCTTTGCGGGATCGCCATTAAAATCGGCCGTCATATGTCGATTTGCATTCCAAACATTGACAATGTCAGGACAGGAATATTTGTATTTACGAAAGTTCGGCCAAAGATTTATCAGTAACCTAGTAATATTATGGGCCAAATGAGGTAAATATTCTCACTACTACTACTACTACGTTTGTTTATCCTATAAAATGACAATTTAATGTCTTGGCTTTGGTTAGGCTCCCTATCATCATTAACAAACAAAAGGAGCACAACATATTATATTATGGTTATTCAATCGTAATTAATTGAAACAAACGTCTTGTTTGTCGATTATAAGTTGCTCATGGCAGAACAAAACAATGTCCAACATAATCATATTTACCCAGTATAAAACCTTCATTGAACACAGTCTGGGTTGGCACTTGGCCAACAGAATTCTGACTGTCTTAAACAGGTCCAACAATATATGACACATAAGATGGTATTTAGCAATCAAGGCAAGTTGGAAAATTGTCAAATGTATCAATGGTATAACTTCTCTATTTAACCTGGTGGTGAAACTGTGCCAGAAATTGTTGGCAATGTGACCAGCACTTGATCGTTTTTGTACCTATTTGCTGGAATGTGCCTGGTGTTTTGGACATGGCTGGTGCTCTTGGCATCATCCCTAATATGTTGAGTGACAGGTGTCATTGTGAATAACTGACACATCTGTCAAACTTGTTGGTAGAAAAAGCATTCTGCCATTCAAGTTACCGAAGCCAATGGCAATGCATTTGAAAGAGAGTGCCTCTTCCTATACATTAACCTTCTCTGTCATCTTGTGTGATTTATTCAGTAACTTAAAAAATTAAGCAGTTTAATGCTGTGTGTGGATGAGTATTTGTGTGGGTGCTGTGTGCTAGCAAGACCCTTGGCAGATACCACTAATCATTTACACTTGCATTCTCTCATCATCATATATCTACCGGGCAGCCTATCACCCAGTCCCATGACAGACTGACCAGACCCTAGTGGTCAGACACTGGACAAGTCAGCCAAAACTGCCTATCTGATATCACTGCTAATGATGACATAAGAGTGACTGGACTAATTAACAGTTCCTGCACCAACAGAGTTGGTCTGGCCTGGCTGACAACAATAATGGGATATCCAGATTCTTTCTCTAGATGTCATTGAAAACACAACATTATAAAACACAGACACACATTCCCTGCCACTGGTAGAGAGACAAACAGACAGGCAGGCAAGAAACGGTTTTGGCAGCTTGAAGACTGCCTGGTTTTCTAGCATTTCTAGCTCTGGATGATGGGTTTATGTCAGGCCCCCTGCTGTGCATTCCCTCACAATTAGTCACTAAATTGGCCAAATGGTTTCATCACTTGTTATAGAACATATTTCTGTGATTCAAGAAATATGGCAGTTGTTCTGCCTCTGTACTTGAGAGGCATGTCATTCTGTCTCTGTGTACGTGACAGGCATGTCGTTCTGCCTCTCTGTGTGTACTTAGAGGCATGTCATTCTGCCTCTGTGTGTGTACTTAGAGGCATGTCGTTCTGCTTCTCTGTGTGTGTACTTAAGAGGTATGTCGTTCTGCCTCTCTGACTCTGTGTGTACTTAGAGGCATGTCGTTCTGCCTCTGTGTGTGTACTTAGAGGCATGTCATTCTGCCTCTGTGGTCCACTTTTTATTATATCAGTCAGCTTTTTGTTGCTGTGTAATGGTTGCTGCATCTCAGGTGTCTAGCGTTGAACCAAGTGCTGGGCTGGTCTAATTTCACACCAGCTGCCAGTGCTAAAACAAAGAGCAAAGAGAGATACCTGGTACCTGCCTTGTTGAACAGGTCAGAGGTGGTCAGGCAAGTGCTTTCCATCAGCCCCAGCTACTTACTGAGTCACTCAGGTTCCTGCAATGTCACCTACTTCTAGGACAATACAGCTATTATTTTACTTTGTTGCCACCTCAATTCACTGATCATAACTTGTCCAGTCGGCCAGTAATGCCTCTGGCTATCTATAGTGGGCTTGTTAGAGTGGCTGAGCCAAGCCAACTGGCACTCTGCCCAACACTATATATATCCCCCTGGCTGTTTCATGGTTTATGTGAGGGTATGTGTGTTTGTACATGTGTGCCTGCTATTGTGTTTGTGCGTATGTGCATACTATTTAGATTTGTATGATAATAAAGTACCAACGAGTTTTGTTTGCATGCTATTAATTTGTTATCACAATTCTAGTATAGTCTATTTCACCACGGGCCAGTTATGTGTAGTGTGCATGAATTTATGTTTTGGTCTTTAATTTTGAAATGACACATTCTATGAGAACTTGAAAAAGCACTGTCTTGTGTGTTGGCAGACTGCTGTGGGATGTTATACCAGGGAAGTCGACCCCTCCTGTGCCCTCATTGCCTTGTTGTTCCCACCCACCTTGTCTTTGTCCGCTCCAGCCAGGTGTCTCTGTTTTACAGTTAGAAGATCGGGATTCGGGAACCGAATCTGACGAAGAGAACGCAGAACTACAGGCACTTGTAGAAGGTGAGTGTCACAGAAATATGCTCCCTGTGTTTTTTCTCAATGCGTGGATTTTATGGCGTCAGTTGTGTTATGTACGGTCAGTTGTAGTTCTACTGTGTCTTTATTGAACATGTAGTTGTACCTCTTAGTTGATCTGCATAACAAGTTTGTCTTTGCCGTTTACTTGTTCCATCATAAATAGTTTGTTTCCTGTTGTTGTACATCGGATCAATCTTCTGTCATTGTAAAACAAGAATTGTTCAACCAGACATGACTGCTCTCTTGACATGACTTCCTACTCTCAGTTCTGCTTATACATGTGTAAAAGTTTCCGTCCTACTTGTGACATACATACGTACTTGTGAAGAAACACTTGTCCATGCTTGTGTAGTGTCTGTATCTCATGACTTGTGCCAGTGCATGCCAGCTTTGAAGTCCATGCTCATGAATCTGTAAGGAGCTCCCTGTATGTGTTAGGAGGTCGGTGAATCTGCTAGGAGCTCACTGAATGTATTGGGAGCTCCGTAAATCTGTTAGGATCTCCCCATGTTTAGTGAAGAACTTCATGTGTCTGTGAGGAGGTCCTCATGTCAGCCAGGAACTCCTTTGCTGGCCTCTCATCCACCAGTCCATCAGGTGGCAGACAGATAAGTCTCTTGGACCTCCTCAATAGCAGGAGGCAGAACTGGGAATATGCCACTGACATCTGGTCTGCCCAGCAGTCTCCTTAGCCATGCTACTAATTAATCATAGTTAGCCAGGTTCATTATTGTGTTTATCCATCTAAGTCTGGGGTCAGCCCTTCCTCCTGGCTAACTCCCAATCTCCCACCTACCAGACAAGACCTATTTTGTTTGGCAGGATAATTATGGTTCTGCTCAAACCTTGGTCAGGGATTAGCCAGTCAGATTGTGGTCAGCAGCTACGGTGAAACCTACCCATTTCAGTTTACAAATGGCTTAGTTTGAATGTTGGCAATGGCACAGGATTTGATTAGGCAAAGAAACTTGATAATTTGATGTAATGGGTTCATTAGATGTGGTGTTATTTCAGCACTGTGATGGAATCCAATGACTATTTCGGCAGGTTTCATGTATTAAGTTAATCTCGTTTCCATATTGGTTTAACAACTGATATCTGCCACACCTAGATACAGTAGGCTAGTAGATGATTGTTGGTTTGCCAAGTTTAACAATGATGTCATCTAGGCTTATGTGAGACCTATTTATAGTATGCTGACATCACACACCCAGTCATCTCTGATCTGGTTAATGCATGTTCCTTACTCCTCAGTTAGAATATCAAGCCATGTTTGTGGAGTTGTATCACTGCCATACATAGTGTCTGAGTCATGCATGATGACATCACCAGTTGTTTGTGACTCTGCTATATATATTGCAGAGAGTGTGGTAATGCAAGTAGTTTTATATGTATTACATGTGGTTTCATGAGAACAATAAGCCTTTAGAAATGGTGACAAAGATAAAATATGAACAGATATGTGTGCACATACACGCATGCATGCATAAATAGACATGGTATTGTTCAGCCAACCATGACCATGTTATTCTGTATTCATTAATAATTCAGCTGTCACGGTTGAGTTGTTCCTTTTGCATTTTCTGCGTTAAATTGTTTTAATTTTCTTGTTTTTATGCACAAGTAATAAAAGTATTTTTAGATTACAGTGGTAACACAGTCTGCATAAAGTTGTCTGCTTACCAAATGTTATTTTGTTCACACACACACACACACACACACACACACACACACACACACACACACACACACACACACACACACACACACACACACACACACACACACACACACACACACACACACACACACACACACACACACACACACACACACACACACACACACACACACAGGTGTGTGTGTGTGTGTGTGTATATATATATATATATATCAATGTTCGCTGCTGACAAACTCAATTGTTTTGCAGCGATGCAGGACTGCAAGGAACCGACAGAGTCGCAGCGCCGCTATGGCAGCCAATCAGCTGTTGCTTACCTCACGCAAGTAGAGCCAACACACTCGTTGTCGCCCCCTCTGCCAAAACGACGCCCCATCACACTAGTCAACCACGCAAGCTTCCACTTGGCGTACACAAACAACTTTGT
Source organism: Lamellibrachia columna (assembly GCA_963662155.1). Taxonomy (NCBI): domain Eukaryota; kingdom Metazoa; phylum Annelida; class Polychaeta; order Sabellida; family Siboglinidae; genus Lamellibrachia; species Lamellibrachia columna. The sequence continues at coordinate 23,856,036 of OY759262.1, forward strand.
GGAGCGACCGAGCTCCGAAGAGGAACTAGCCATCATTAATTGTCACCCTGCGGAAAAGCGCAAGTGGTCACAGGTTAACAGATGTGGAAGCTGCAGCGACGACTGTTGCTCGTCCGACGATGAGGTTCGAGATCTCCTGTCAGCGAGTCCAAAACCACTAACATTTAGCGCGTCCCCGCCCCGCGGCATCCAACGCATGACTAAGACAATGCCACCCAAGGTGTTCCTTGCTCGTATGTCACCTTCTGTTCAAATCTGCTCTGTGTCGCCGCGGAAACGGCACCGACAGACGTATGGCAGTGATGTGAGCGAAGCAACTGTGATGCAGCGACCTTGTCTCGACTTTGAGAAAATGCAGGTGAGTTGAATTAGTGTTTTACCTGTGCTGCTGGTGACTGATTCTGTGATGTGCACATTTTGGTAGCTCATCGATACTGGAAATACTGTTAACTGGATAGCTCATCCACACTGGAAATACTGTAACTGGATAGCTCTTCCAAACTAGAAATACTGTAACTGGATAGCACATCCAGACTGGAAATAATGTAACTGAGTAGCTCTTCCAAACTAGAAACACTGTAACTGGATAGTTCATCCACACTGGAAATACTGTAACTGAGTAGCTCTTCCAAACTGGAAATACTGTAACTGGATAGCTCTTCCAAACTGGAAATACTGTAACTGGATAGCTCATCCAAACTGGAAATACTGTAACTGGATAGCTCTTCCAAACTGGAAATACTGCAACTGAGTAGCTCTTCCAAACTGGAAATACTGTAACTGAGTAGCTCTTCCAAACTGGAAATACTGTAACTGAGTAGCTCATCCAAACTGGAAATACTGTAACTGGATAGCTCTTCCAAACTGGAAATACTGTAACTGAGTAGCTCTTCCAAACTGGAAATACTGTAACTGAGTAGCTCTTCCAAACAGGAAATACTGTAACTGAGTAGCTCTTCCAAACTGGAAATACTGTAACTGAGTAGCTCTTCCAAACTGGAAATACTGTAACTGGATAGCTCTTCCAAACTGGAAATACTGTAACTGGATAGCTCTTCCAAACTGGAAATACTGTAACTGAGTAGCTCTTCCAAACTGGAAATACTGTAACTGAGTAGCTCATCCAAACTGGAAATACTGTAACTGGATAGCTCTTCCAAACTGGAAATACTGCAACTGAGTAGCTCTTCCAAACTGGAAATACTGCAACTGAGTAGCTCTTCCAAACTGGAAATACTGTAACTGAGTAGCTCTTCCAAACTGGAAATACTGTAACTGAGTAGCTCTTCCAAACTGGAAATACTGTAACTGGATAGCTCTTCCAAACTGGAAATACTGTAACTGGATAGCTCTTCCAAACTGGAAATACTGTAACTGGATAGCTCATCCAAACTGAAAATGCTGTAAGGGTACCTCATTTATCGGGCATTCTTTTCAACTATATAAATTATCTTGATGAAATATACATTAGTGTTCATATTGATTTAAACATTTACCCATTGATGGCAGTATATTGATATTTGATAACACAATGTGCGAGAAATGGTGGGCTTCTGTTAATTACTATTAACATTCATGAATATAAATAACCAAAAATCACAAATGATATGGCCACTGGACACTGGCCTAGTCCTGTCTGTGAAATATATGAGAACATGATTACCATAAATAAAAAATACCATTATATGGTCAGGAGTCAATTGACGTTGGTCTAGTCCTGTCCCATTCCATTCCCCTTTCTTTCCCCGAGAAAGCCTGAATAATTGTGCCATTCCTTAGTTGGATCAGTATGCATTACTTGGCTAACATCTGGCCATTCAAAGTGCTGTTGAAAAGAAAACAAAGCCAGGCCCTGTTGTTGTTGGCAAATTTCTGCATGAGTTGGCCCAGGTTTAATTGCTAGTCTTGGTCACCTGGACACAGCTCAGCCTAGGTGATGCATTCATACCACCACTGAATTGGCAAATTTGCATAATACAATAGGTTCCAATGGTTTTGCATTAGTGCTGTCATTGGCCTGTCTTGACACTAACTACAAGGCCAAGGGCGAGTTACCATGGTAACCAGCCTTATTATTTTCTCAAACCTCAGTGACAAGCCAGGTGGATTGCACTGTGATGTGTCAAGTTGATTTAACTTTGATTACCGGACAGGCTTGTTTTTAATTAAATGTTTTATACCAGGTGCTGTAGGTTTCCTTTCAAGCAGTTTCATGTTTCCTGAAGTGTATAAATGTTAATAGGTGATTGAAACAACTGTGTTAGTAAACCAAGTGAATCACAACTACGATGAAACATAAAGACGTGTAGAAATGTCACTATTATGACAGTTGTCGATTTGTATTGTGCATAAATCATCCAATGGCTGCCGGAAATAGCCTGCTGTGTTATGTGTAATATGAAACCTTCCTTGTTGAAACTGATACAATCAGATAAAAACTAGGTCCTGTTTTTGTCTGCATAGCAAGCGCGTTGCTTTAGTACCTAAATAATCTGTACCTTGCACATCTTGTTTTTTATATGGTGTGAACAAAACTACTACTGGAGTCTTCATGGGTAGTTATAATCCACCCCTCAATCATGGTGTGGTTTGTTAAAGTGGCACCCGTGTTTCAAATCTAACATTCTATCGGAGCTAACAACAGCTTGGTAGAGAAGAGAGAAAGCCTGGATGGATCATTTGATTACCAGAGTAATCTATATTATAACAGGCATGTCTCTAGATTGGTGCATTGACTGTGCAAGCTCAGCGGAAACAGTTAAAAGGATGCTTGTTATCCAAAGCAGTTGTCCCAAATTGATTTTGACCATCTTGCGTGCAGTGAATTTGTTAGTGCTTCTACGACTGGCAGATATGACTACATCCTAGTGGCCACACTAATGTACTTCAGTGCTGTGCCATGGCGCAGGGGCACCAGTGCAGTAGGCTGGACAGGAGGTGTGCACCACCCCACCACACTGAGCTGTGCTGCAATTATGGTGTCAGTGGTTTTGGTTGGGTGGTTCCTGCTGACTGATTTAAATGGCCACTGTGGCCTACAGATCTCTCCTCTTGCCACTGGCCTGACTCACTTTGAATAAGGCCCACAGATCTATTCAATTCTGTTAATGTGTTATTGAGTGGCGGGTCCACATAAACATATCAAATGCAGTTTTATTAAAATGGCCTAACAAAATTTAAAAAAAATTTGTTTACAATGTTCAGCAAAGGTTGAGTAATAATTATTATTACTCAACCTTTGCTGAACATTGTTAATTTCTCCACCTGGGGCTACAGTGGAAATCTAAAGGGCAAAACGAGGGTTTTTTATATTAATATATTCCTGTATAAGGCCTGCATATTGTAAGCTAATGTTATTATTAAGATCATCAAAGGATTTTGATTGTTTAAAAGTAGTTTTCATTAATTTAATAAAATAAAAAATTTTGCACTATTTCCATCATAAATCAGTGTCTTGCTGTCTGCTTGGTGAGGTTCTTGCAAAACCGACTTTATTATGAAGACTGGTGTTGCATGCCCTCAAGAGTCAAGACCGGGGTGAATGTAGAGTGACATTGACTGGTTATTAGTATGAAACTGATGCCCTTTTCTCTTTCTTGCAGGGTGTTCGGGTCATGTGATCACCTATAGCCTCTCTCTGGATGGTCGTCTTAGCACCTTCCCTGTCGCCGCCATTGTGCGTGTGCGGTGACACCACGCGATCATGACCCCTGGGGTCTCTACAAGAAGAAGATGCGCAATGAAGATGCACCATCAGGTGCATACAAGCAGCAGCCAGGAAGCAGTGGGCTAAGTTTATATACGGGTAGAGACAATCTCATATACATAAAGGATGGTAGAACAGCCGTCACTCCAAAGTTGTGGTCATTTGGGGGTGTCCGACAGCGATCGTCAAGATATTTGTGAATTCTTCAGCTGCCACCAAGCTGCCACCTTTGCATCAGTGATTTGTCGTTGTCAGTCGCCATGGTGATGGCTGCCATGTAGACTCATTGTGGAACTCTGGGACTGCGCTTGTGATATTAAGCAATATGCATGTAAGGTTGGTAGCAGTGGGCGAAGTTGGACTGATGTGCAACGTGACCATACTTACTGTTGACGCTAGTTGCACATCTGTACAATACGAGATATGGAATATTGACTGGTGAAGTCACGACGGAGGCAATGCTTACATCAATTGCAGTGTGCTACAGACACTATTGCCGATGTGATACTTCAGGGATTACGTAGGGCTTGACAGAAACGAAAGACTACGTGAGTCCACAGCATGCGGTGGTACATTTAACTGGACACTTGGGTAAGATCGGATACCAGACGGCTTTCAAGTTTCATACCAGCAACATCTCAGTGATTTCTTTGCGTCAGATTGAGTGTTGGCCAACAAGTTGTCTTGTGCCTTGAATGGACGGGGAAAGCTACATACAGATGTGTATTTTGTTGTATGTACAGTCTGTCAATCACATGGATAGATTTGTTGTATGTACAGTCTGTCAATCACATGGATAGATTTGTTGTATGTACAGTCTGTCAATCACATGGATAGATTTGTTGTATGTACAGTCTGTCAATCACATGGATAGATTTGTTGTATGTACAGTCTGTCAATCACATGGATAGATTTGTTGTATGTACAGTCTGTCAATCACATGGATAGATTTGTTGTATGTACAGTCTGTCAATCACATGGATAGATTTGTATTTATAAGAGTTTATATTATCAAATACAATGGTGATGTCAATAGTTTCTGGCCGACAGCTTGTGAATCTGTAGTGAGTTTATGACCCCATGTTATGGCTGCGGGAGTGCGCCGCGTGTTGAAAGCGAATAGAAAATAGCTGCCATTAGTCAGGGAGCATTCATTATTTGCATCATTTCACAGACAGTTGTAGGCTAAACGGCCATCCCGCTGTTCCACATCCCTGTTATATTGCTTCAGTCTGCAGGAAAATTTTCCATTAGGAGCACTTAAAAGCTTCTTGGTCGGATGCAGATTATGGGTAAGTTAGGGCCACCTGTAATGTCAAGGTGCCGAAATGTCATCAGCCAAAATTGCCAATTCATCTGTTCCTGCCCTTAACCACTGGAGCTCATTTGTTTGTGAGGGGGGGTTTGGTCATGTATCCTGGTATGTACCCTTATTATGCAAAATGCATATTTTAATGAGCGTTGTGACACTGCCGTGGTCCATAGAAGCTCAGACACTCAAGTTCAACCTTTGCCAACCAGTCATTTGTGGTCTATCACTTGAACTTATTCAGCGGAAGAACTCGGCGAAAATATTAATTGTGATAAATTTATGTTGATTGTTGCTGTATGTGACTGGTCAGTGCCAGCTGTGGCAGGTCAGTGTCCTTTGTCAGGGAGAATGGGTCAAGGCTGGGTGCCTCACACCTGGTCAACAGGCATTTGAAATACATTCATAAGCTGTGATTTCTTGCTCTAACTAGTGATAGGCCAGCACCTGTTCAGCTACTGAAGTACCCTTGGCCATTGATTTATGAATACTCTTGATGAATTAAGGTATTTGACTGGAAGGCAAGAAAAGCCAACATGACAGAATGTATCGGATTACCACAGAGGACAGCTGGAACTCCAGTAGAACAAATGAGGGTGTATCTGAATAGGATTCAACTTGATCTGCAGACACTAAATACAAAGAAGTAAAACGACAGTGAACATGTCCGTCATGTTTTCATCATACCTGCCTCCGTTGTGTTGAGCTCGCCGTGTCGATGAGAACATTCTATCTGTTATATTTATTACTGGATATCTTTATTGTTTGTTCAAAACAAGTGTACGTGTTTTTCGCAGTGATGTGCTGTTGTAAACTGTCCTTGATGATTCTGCAATTATCTGTTTTTGTGTGAAAGGATGTTGGTTCCTTTCCGTTTGCCTACAAACCTACATCCCTTGAATGGAGCAAACGACAGGATCACTCCATATTGTCAGGAACGTCAAAGAACATTTTGTTTATTTATTTTTTAATGAGGCAGGTGGCCTGACTTCTGCCTCAGTTTGACTGGACTGCCAGGTGTATGTAATCGAATGACTGATGTTGAATCTGCTAACACAAAAGTGTATGCTGGGGCATTGCTGATGATGGATGGAAATATTATTATTATTATTATTAAAGAGTCAAATTTATTATGCGACATTTGTGTTTTATTCTCATGTTAATGGTGTATGTTGTTATATGTTGTTATCTATGAGACTGACAGCCACACTGGTAGTAGCAGACAAGTAGTTCTCATTTCCTACACCTTTCCACTGTCATTTATTGACCTTATGCTCCAAGGGGCTATCCATAAAGTATGTGCACTACTCATTTACATTTTTGAGATGCGCCCACCCCTTGTGACACTTCATAATGCTTGCCTGTATACCCACATAAAACTACGATCATTTTGAGGAACATGCCCATATATGTTATGCATACATCTATGTTTATATTCATTACATGTTTATTGATGTCTTGATTTCCGTTGGACTCAGTTGAAATATACCCCAAAACTGGCTTAGCAATTAATGTTGTTAGTCTCGTTCCAGCAGCTAGCCAAGCCAAAACGTTTTCTTTTTTAATCATTTCATGACGATCATGTAATGTTCTGTAACTCCCATACACCCCCCCCCCCCGAGCGTGACATACTTTGTGGATGGCCCTCAAGGTCTTCCTTTTAACAAACCAAACTGAAATCATTCATAAATAACTAGACTTGCTGCTGAAGCAAGTTAAATGTGTCCTCTACAGCTGTTGGAATGTCACGAAGCAATCTTGACATTTTATGATCACCAGAACAAGCATGTAAGTGAACTTTGACCCAGTTGCTGCATCAATGAGAGAGATTCTTGTTAAGCATTTTTCTTGCCTACATTAGGGAGAGTAGAGAGCTGGCTGTGAATTGGTCGACTGCCGCTGATTTGACTACACATGTTTCTCTTAGATACCATGTTGATTTCTCAAAGCATGAAAGATCTCGCGTTTATTACCACAATATTTTATCTCTCACACTTTCTTGACAGATCGACCTGCAACTCACATGCATCAGCATAGCATAGTTTATTTGATGAAAAACTAAATCTAACAACGACTAGCGATTTAAAAAATATGTTTTGGTGCATCGACCAGAGATGTTGAAGACAGAAACTGATAGTATATATGGATGTGTGAATAGGCTTCAACACCGTGACTTTGACGATTGGTTTCTACCAACATATCTGCCTGTTTGACACAGGATTTATCGAACAAATATTTTTTACATTGTTGCTGCCACTTGATAAATTTGATGGAAATATATAGGTATTTACATGTAAATAGTTCAAGCTTACACCCATTCTCTGACCAGGAATAAAAACTTGTGTTTATAGGTGTGCATGAATTAAAAATAAATGTTTGCTTCAGGGTGAAAATTTTAAATAAATGCTAGCTTGAGAGTCTTGTACACTGAGCAATGCGTCTATATGGCTGGCGTTGTATCCGAGTTGATATGTGAAACATCAGAGCTGTCAGTTGACCTAACATATTGATCTTCTGACAGTCTTCATGTAACCCACCCAAGTTGGACCGAGGTTCACTTGAGATGTATGCTGGAGATTGCTCAAGACATATCTGTTTGGATAGGTCACTGTTTCATGTCACCTGTCCAGAGCTGGTCATCTTGTTGTTGAGCCACCTTGAATGAGCCAGGTGTCGGTCAGTTCTCTTGAAAATGAAGATGCTTTGGTTGGGGTTAAGAAGACTGGTTCTGGTTAAAGAAGAGCGCAATGCATTCAGATGGCATTCCACATTCTCCTGTGGAGCAAGTATCTAACGGGATTAATCATGTGGTTAGACATGGTTATGATGTTTAATTAATATATCTTTCGAAATAGGGTTAATGTTCTCACAGCTAATATTTCCTGCATGATTTGCAAGTAATGGCTGTTGCTGTGTCTTCTAGAAATCTTCCTTGTTTCTATATATCGAACAAATATATATACATATAATTAATAAAATATAATATCAAATCCCACCCAATTGTTGCGATCATTGTTATTGGCGAATTCTTCTGTTCGATTAAATATAATTATTTTAATGTTTTTCTCTCAAGCAAATGTTATTTTCCTTTATTTAACCCACCACCATGTGGACTAGTACAACCACACCTCTGGGTTCACATGAAATATTTACACTTTCCCTGTGATGAATTAAACTCATTCTGACATTTTCTCCATTCGGAAACTGCAAACATTTATGTTTATTTATTTCATATAGCACCATATCAATATAATGCACTTAACTAGAGGTTACCGCAAATGTATCTAACAAACACCTGCCTATAACTGTCACATTTTTTTGTCCTGGCATCACTTGATTAGCGTCACAGCCATACACAAATGATTGTGAAGGGCAGGCACATATTCAAAAGTGGTCATTGACGATTTACTTTGGTCTGGCAAAGGTCAACATGAATTCTTTATGGGAACCTGCTGGTTGGTGCACCAAGCAACCGACACCTGTGCTAGCTCGTGCCCTCACAGACAACGGAGATGGCTTATGCCTGCTGACACAGGCACCCAGGCACATGCCTGGCCTGTTGATACAAACACCCAGGTACACGCCCTAGCCTCAGCAGAGTCGCCACCAACTCCACTGAGGTGTCTCGTGACGTAATTGCTTCCGCAGACAATTTCGTCTCCGGGGGGAGTGTCTCAAAATTACCCAGTAATTGGAAGACGTGGAAGTTGACGTGTTGAGCTAGACTGACCAGCAACACGAATTAGAAGCCGCTGGTCACAACATATACAGCACGTGTGAGTCGCAGCTGCTGCGTGCTGACCAGTACATTGCGTGCTGACTGTAATACACTGCGGCTGACTGGTACACTACGTGCTGACCAGTACAATACGTGCTGACCAGTACACTACGTGCTGACCGGTACACTGCGTATTGACTGTTGTATACCACGTGCAGATCGGTACACTGCGTACTGACTGTTGTACACCACGTGCTGACCGGTACACTACGTGCTGACCGGTACACTAGGTGCTGATTGACAGTTATGGTTGCGGTCATCAGTGAATTCGGAAAACAACAGGAGTTGGTTGAACCTTCGGGCTCCTAAAACCTCTTTGTCGTTGGTTGAACATTCTGGTTCCATAAACGTCTATGTCGATGGTTGAACTGTCATGTTCTTTAGACCTCTCTGTCTCTGGTTGAACTTTCTGGCTCCTTAAACGTCTCTGGAGATGTGGTGGAGATGAGATGGAGATGGAGAGAATGATATATATATATATATATATATATAGAGAGAGAGAGAGAGAGAGAGAGAGAGAGGGAGGGAGGGAGGGAGGGAGGGAGAGAGAGAGAGAGGGGGGAGGGAGAGAGAGAGAGAGAGAGAGATATGAGAGAGGAGAGAGAGAGAGAGAGAGAGAGGGGGAGGGAGAGGGAGAGGGAGAGGGAGAGGGAGAGGGAGAGGGAGAGGGAGAGGGAGAGATGAGAGGGAGAGATGAGAGAGAGAAAGATAGGAGAGAGACAAACAGACAGAGAGAGAGGGAGAGAAGAGACAGAGACGGAAAGATACAGGGAGAGACAGAGACAAGGAGAGACAGAGAGGAGAGACAGAGAGGAGATACAGAGAGGAGAGACGGAGAGGAGAGACAGAGAGAGACTGCCTGATACACTGAAACAAGAGTCTCGTCTGCTCTGGTCACTCAGACACCGGAGTAAGCGTTATTTGGTTTGCCTTAAATTCCGTGTGCTACATGCATGGCTACATGGCTACATGGCAGAAAACTGACGGTGCACCTAAACACAAGCCGTGTGTGCACTCGCATACACCGGATGATTGATAGAAACAGACAGAGCGATGCGTCGGTTGCATGTTTGATCCAAACTGCAGCTGGGTGCGAGGCGGGCTTACGGCGGGCTTACGGCGGGCTTACATCACGGTTATTTATTTCGGCGTTAATTAAACACTGTGGCGTGATTTCAATCGAAAAACAGAAGAAAAAATCCTGTCCATTTAAGTAACAAAAACTTACTGATCAGTTAGTATGGCTGTCATTAAAACAGAGGATTGTAGTTAAGAAACGTTAAAAGGACCGTACTGAGCTTATTTACTGAACAACCGCGTAGATCGGCGTTATAAAACAACCGACATTACTATTATTATTAATAATTTTTTTATTATTAATGCTATTATTATTAGTATTATTATTATTATTATTATTTCTCCCGTGAGTAAGTGACGACGCCTCTTCGCTGTGACGTGAGTGCAGGAGTCCATGGTGATTCGTTGTAACAGTTTGTCTTCCTTCTGGATATCCCACACCTCTACGCTATACACATATATATATATATATATATATATATATATATATATATATATATATATATATATATAATATATACTGAACTCCACCCTGAATTATTCAGCTCCTCCTTTCACTTTATTTTGAGGACCCAACATTTTAAAAACTACCTAGATGTAATCTTCAGTTAAAACGCAGTGGCACTTGTGTAACATTGGAAATGTCTTTTGTTACTACAATCAAAGAACGCTCTTTGCAACAATAAGCAATGATTTGTATAAGTTACAGTATCAAAAGTACCATGTTTAGGAGATATCCAGGGTGGGTAAGATACCCTAGGATTTATCACACTGGGGAGATGTATATTACCGGCTCCGATGGCGATGGCGGCTGACGATGGCGGCTAACGATGGCGGCTGACGATGCTCGTGGACGACATGAAACCTAGCCCAGATCGATCCATGTATTCGCTTCTGCCTGGAAGCTGATGCAGCTGTGCCGGGTCATCGTCCCTCTCCATCCGTCGTCCGCCAGTTAGTAGGCTTTGATAACACCCTGCCGTGATATCACTCACTCATCTGGGTGGGGCTATGTATGATTCTGCGATATATAAAATTAATGCACTTCTTGTGATAAACAGTTCCGAAAATTCCACAGTCCAAATGTTTGATTAGCAACATGACATCCCATAAAAGATTCCGTTGTCAAGTCGGAATGGATGTCGCATTGTCACGTATACACTACAATTATATTATTATGTCGCATTGTCACGTATACACTACGATGATATTATTAGTTTGTTTAATATTTGTTTACCCAAAATCCACAAAATTAGCGAGTTTTCGAACGTACAGAAAAGACCAAACAACAGCCTCGCTGCCCTGCGGAGGTCCATGCAGCCAAACCGATGTAAACATTCGTAGATGTTTAATTGCACAGTTTTGCACCATGCCGGCGTATTACTGCGCTTCAGCACTATATTACGGGTCTCATCTTCCAAGCTCTAACATATATTTTTTACGGCAAAATTGTACTCCAAATTGGCAGATCGCAAAGGTGGCGACGTCGTATGTACACCCTTTATTCTTGGACAAATTGTCGATGGACGAACTAATCAAAAAAGTTACACTTGGTAACCAAAATAGTTGCCTATCAGGCATTAGTGCAAATAATTTAAGCTATCCCTCGGGCATTACTGCAAATAAGTTAAGCTATCCCTCGGGTATTAGTGCAAATAAGTTAAGCTATCTCTCGGGCATTAGTGCAAATAAGTTAAGCTATCCCTCGGGCATTAGTGCAAATAATTTAAGCTATCCCTCGGGCATTAGTGCAAATAAGTTAAGCTATCCCTCGGGTATTAGTGCAAATAAGTTAAGCTATCTCTCGGGCATTAGTGCAAATAAGTTAAGCTATCCCTCGGACATTAGTGCAAATAATTTAAGCTATCCCTCGGGCATTAGTGCAAATAAGTTAAGCTATCCCTCGGGTATTAGTGCAAATAAGTTAAGCTATCTCTCGGGCATTAGTGCAAATAAGTTAAGCTATCCCTCGGGTATTAGTGCAAAAAAGTTAAGCTATCCCTCGGGCATTGGTGCAAATAAGTTAAGCTATCCCTCGGGTATTAGTGCAAATAAGTTAAGCTATCCCTCGGGCATTAGTGCAAATAAGTTAAGCTATCCCTCGGGTATTAGTGCAAATAAGTTAAGCTATCTCTCGGGCATTAGTGCAAATAAGTTAAGCTATCCTTCGAGTATTAGTGCAAATAAGTTAAGCTATCCCTCGGGCATTGGTGCAAATAAGTTAAGCTATCCCTCGGGTATTAGTGCAAATAAGTTAAGCTATCTCTCGGGTATTAGTGCAAATAAGTTAAGCTATCTCTCGGGCATTAGTGCAAATAAGTTAAGCTATCCTTCGAGTATTAGTGCAAATAAGTTAAGCTATCCCTCGGGCATTGGTGCAAATAAGTTAAGCTATCCCTCGGGTATTAGTGCAAATAAGTTAAGCTATCTCTCGGGCATTAGTGCAAATAAGTTAAGCTATCCCTCGGGTATTAGTGCAAATAAGTTAAGCTATCCCTCGGGTATTAGTGCAAATAAGTTAAGCTATCTCTCGGGCATTAGTGCAAATAAGTTAAGCTATCCTTCGAGTATTAGTGCAAATAAGTTAAGCTATCCTTCGAGTATTAGTGCAAATAAGTTAAGCTATCCCTCGGGTATTAGTGCAAATAAGTTAAGCTATCCCTCGGGTATTGAGATAAGTTAAACAAATAACTATTAAACAATTCCATCTGGTAACTACAATAGCTGTCCCTGGGAAATACGTTAACCCGTGTGGGCGACCCAGCTACGTAGTTTGTTATGCCATGTCACTAGCTGTCAATAACCTTTCTAATTTGTATTATTAATACTACTTTACAGACGTACAACAAATCCCTGGTCGATAATAATGTATATAGCCGTGCTTATGTACTAATTGTGGGACTAGGCATCAACGGACCAGGCCGTTTGGACCTGTTGTCTTGCATTGAGACGGCGTCGTCGTCAAATGCGGTCTACCAAGTTAATCTCTCGATCGTTCCACGATCGTTGACAACTGTTCTCGCTGTGCGGGCCCAACTACCGTCGACTAGGCAAACATCAGCAGAACGCCATCTTTTATAGACGGTGTTCATCCTCGGTCGCATCGTTAACGAGCAAGCATCAAACTTGACGTATGTGGTCGACTTGGGGGCTGTGGTTAGTGTTTGGTTAGCCGCCGTGGTGGCAATCTGTCAGCTGACCTCATCAGCCGGGCGGCCGTGTCGGCGGGGTGTTGGAGACTGTGGCCCTCTGCCGACGGCGTTACGTCATCAAACGCCGGCCGGGTATTCTGGGCGTGAGAAGCTACAGCGACGACCAACTGGACGAGGCGCAGACGTGGAGATTGTGCTGGCTACACGGTGGTGCATGGGTGGCGCTGATCTACGCTGACAGGCGGTGGTGCGCGGTTCTGGGGCTCGGGGACAGCCGACTATGGTCAGACTACGTTTAACCCGTCAAACCTACATCCGCACTGGGGTTGGACTGCGGGTTTCTCAAAACCAACTGTTTTCCTGCTCCCAAACCGACATTTGTGTTCATTTGTCTTGGCAGTTACGGCTACTGCTGTTAACCTGTGTAATTCAACATGATATTTAGCATAACTACATACACGATGATACGATTTCAACAGCACGTTGTGTGGTACGTGTCTACGTACGCATCAAAGGTGTAAAATGATGAATTCGTAAAACGACCCCCTGAGATGACATGCTGCGTGGCATGTTTCCAAGTTGTCCGACACATACCGTGAGACGAGGCGGCCTTGGGGCTCGCCCACATTCTATATTACATATACAATGTAAAATGTTCTACGCGATAAAGCACGTTCACTGGACCGTCAAAGTCGCAGTCACCCAGACCGTAACGCCTGCGAGCGCTGAACCCGTCCAGCCTCGCCGACAACGATGTTAGAATTATAGGTGCTTAATCAATTCGATTTTTGTAGTCTCATTTCAAATTAATTTTGCCAAAAAACAAACCTGCCTAGTATCCACTGCAACATGCTAGCTCGTTTGTGTAACTTTTGTGTGCAGTTTTTGTGAAATCATCAGATAAAGTATTAAATTAGTTAATGCTTGTTCAAGTACAGGGACACCCGGTAGTGCATAGGTGGCGCTGATGTCCACGGGCACCGAGTGGAACAGACGTATATATTTTTATTTTACATTTAGAACAATTATAGTCCCCACTTTTCGGTCCGTGCTGTGCACACTGTAATATCATTTATAACGGTGAATCCTCTACCACCGACCGACCTTATTTTGAAATGATAGTGTGGGCCTGGGTAAGTATTCCCCTGAGACGATGGCCTTGTCAATCGGCCAACTAGACGCGTTCTCACGCGGCCAACCCGCCTACCATGGCGTCGCCAGCGCTGTCACCCCTCGGGGGTGCATCACGGCGCTGTTACCCCTCGGGGGGCATCCGATCAGTACATCGGTTACGCTCGGATGGCATAATCGGCTATCTATATTGCCAACACCCCGGGTGAGTGGGCAGTTTCGCCAGACAATGGTTGTCCGAGGCTGTTCAAGTAAATGACAGTGGGTAATGAAATGTGGGGGGTGTCTGAACTACAGGTGTTGGTCATCGTTGTTTCCCACAGTTCAGTTCTTCTTGGTCCGTCTCATGTAATGGCGTACGCTGAGACACGTCGCGCTTTTTAAGTACATATTTCGTTTTTGTTTTTTACATTATGGTTCAAGTCGCTCTATGAATATAATTTATATACATACAGTGCATCCAGAGACATCGCACACGCGTATCAATTCGCGATAGGTTATCACTGAAAAATATCATAGAAACGATATCCAGGGAATATCGACCCCGAGTGCTGTCAAACCGTTCAGCTTTGTCGGTGTGATTAAACACAGACCGCGCGAATATCGATTCGTTCACGTCGTAAAACGTGCGTTGTACAAAAGACGCCATCCCAGAGAGTTCACGCAATAATACACACGTCGGTGGAACGTATCGGTCGACAGACGCGTGGGATCTGTAATCATTTCCATCTGTCCCGTGATATAGTATGTTTTAATCCCGTCCAGGTACGGCAGCGCTGATATTTGTATGGCCTTGACCTTGGCGGAATTGGCAACTGGCCAGGCGAACTTGCCGCGAGTATTTGGGCCAACGTGTGTGGTTTGCCGGTACATTGTCCCTGCCACGGCTATATGTCAGATATATTTGGACCATTCGTCTGTATTTCGAGACTCTTAATGCTCATCTGTTGCAAAAATTGACGGTCAATGGCGTAAATAGCACACGCCTGAGCATCGGTCACTTTAGCCATGTGTTTAACCACAGGTCCTGCGTTCACGCATGTAGGCTATACACGGCACGCCATCAACATGTGCCAAAACACAGATTTAGACGGGTTTAACTGGTTAAACACACACTTGTGCGCCGTGTGAGCCTGCATTCTCGACTGAGAGGCCCCGGTGTCGAATCGTCTTGTTGTCTGGGCAGTTGCCCTAATTCAACCAGCTACATTAAAACTGCTTCCTCGGCTGATTTAGCCTAATCGCAAATCTGGTTGATTGGTGTCCAAATATGTAGCGCATGAATAGTTTATGTAACATCCACAGTTGACTTAATAAAAAAATGCCTTTTTTTCAAATCATCGAAAGAATGGACTTTAGTCGTTAGATCTGGTAAGGATCAAAATAGTGGATATCAAAAATGGTAAACACTGTGTGGATCAATGCTGATCATGGACGTGACTTCCATCCTCTCGTCAATCACATGACAAAGTTAAAAAATGTCACCAAGGAACAAAATCGTGTTTTTTCAGCATTTAAATTTTCACTTCAGTAAATGCTTGAACAAGCATTAACTAATTTAATAGTTTGTCTGATGATTTCACACACAAAAAACTGCATACAAAAGTTGCACAAACGAGCTAGCATGTTGTAGTGGATACTAGGTAGGTTTGGTTTTTCGCAAACTTAATTTCAAATGAGACTAGCAACAAAAACCGAATTGATTAAGCACCTTTAACGAATAACGTATAATCAGTAACGTATGGAATTGTAGTGTTGCTGAATGCTTCCTAGATAATTCTAGTTGGGTTGGAATGAATAGGTCTGCAAGGGGTGAAATGCAAAGCCCTTTGCGTGCGTGCGTGTGCGCATGGAAGTTAACGAGCTCTTTGCCAATAATATTGGTTTGTTATGGATATGGCCATCACAAAATTGTCTGAGCATTGTTATTTTCACGTGACATCAGGTAAATGTGACATTGGTTATGAGAACATTCAAGGACACATATCGACGAAACTGTATGATTTACGAATCCCGTAGCTCGTTATGGTCTACTAATGTTAGAAATGACGGTCGCTGGAAATAATGGTCGTCGCATTTCCGACTGATTTGTGATTTACACAAACACTCAATTGTGTAGGAATTTTTGTAGGTTATAATTCGCCGGCTGCTGCAGTATTATATTATTACACGTCGTTTACTACTTGACGCTCATGTTGACTGACCGTGGGTGCTCAGTTTAAAACAAGATGTTCTCGAGACAGCGTTTAAACAAACAGACAGACAGACAGACAGACATACATCCGTATATAATTATTTAATAAAATTACAACTAACTCATAATTTCTCCAATTAAATTAAATTAACCTCACAAATTTCTCAGGTCAATTAAATTAAATTAACAATTAATTTTAATTAAATTAACATTTGACAATTAAATCATATGTTGGTATAAATGTTTACACATCTAAAGCATTTCTAACATCACAAAGACACAAGAAATGTGTTTTGTAACTATATTGGAAAGAGATTTGCTCATACAATATTTAAATGCCAAGACATTTCTTCGTGGGGCTTTTGACCACATTTTTAAAGTTGTAGATACTTGTTAAAAAAGTATTATTTTATCTGAAAGGATTGAAAAGTTGTGGCTGAAGATTTGCAGGTGTGATGGTTTCCTCCTATATTCAAACACCAAATTAACAAAACCTGGCAACTA
Organism: Lamellibrachia columna; assembly: GCA_963662155.1. Lineage (NCBI taxonomy): Eukaryota > Metazoa > Annelida > Polychaeta > Sabellida > Siboglinidae > Lamellibrachia > Lamellibrachia columna. The sequence continues at coordinate 23,872,887 of OY759262.1, forward strand.
CATACATCATTTATATGCACCAAGTTGGTGTGTATGCAGTGTTTTATACGAAATCATTATGTTTCCCATTTACACACTTGAATTTAAATATGTATACACTGTTTTTATGCATCACTAGAACTGGCATGCTTTTGATTTAAGTTGGCACTGTAAAAGATCCCAGACTGAAACTATATTACCTTTCTCTACATCTCCCCATTAACGGTTATATGTACACATAAACATTATAGATGCATAGGTCTAGTGGCCACATAGGTCAACTTGACTGCAAGTTGCCAGCCCCAAATGTTTACTTTAAACAGAGCTTTGAAGAAGCCAAGATTAGCCATCAACTTACCACCCTATAACAGAAGATATTATATTGTCTAGGACTCTAGGCCTTCCCTCCAATTCACAGGAGCCTGAATGACCAGCCCACCCCAATTGGTACAGTGTCTATGTGCTGTGTGATGTTCCCCTTCCCATTCACACAGGCCTGAACCTGATCTCTCAGGCTAGTGGCTCGAATAGTGACTGCATACATTCTGAAAACACCTGGATAACATGGCTGTGAACTATCCAGTAATATTGCTAACTGTTAAATGAACACTGAATTTGTGTGAGTTAATTGGGAATTTGTCAATAAAATGAAATGAAATTAACCTTTTTTGGCAAAGTTAATTAATTAAATTAAATTAGCCTTTGGGAAAGTTAATTAATTAAATTAACTTAATTGAGTTAACTCAATTAACAAATTCACAATTGAAATTAACCCATGCCTCATGCACGCACGCACGCACGCACGCACGCATGCACGCACGCACGCACGCACGCACGCACGCACACACACAAGAAGATGTCTGTCTACTTAAGCAAGGGTTTGTACTTCGCTGATATGTTCACAATGTCCATATATTTTTCACCATAAAACAAATTATTGTATGACTGGATCGTCTAAGAAACACCGGTCCTTCATATATCTGCCATGGGACGGACTCTTGTGAGCGAGCGAGCAGTGGCAGCTGAGAGAAGGAGATAGCTACACTGGTTGGCGTCGGCAATATCCGCGGTGGATCAGGTTTAATCAGAAATCTTCCAGTTAAATATCGAGTTTCTGTTATTGGAGAACTTGCACCCAAACAACAATGCCTATTTCATGTGTACTGGGTATTTTTAACCAAATATCGCATGCGCATGCGCGACAACTAAGTGGACCACACGTTTGGGGAATATTAGGGACGTATTTTTAATCAAACCGGCATGATATGTGAAAAGTAGCCTAGTTAATTCAACATGCCAACATCCGGTTTTTGTTTTGCATTCTTCGCGCGATTTCTGTCTATATATATGTTCGGTGTTTTTAATCGTAAATACTTTCATATTTTGTATAAAAAAACAAAACCCACATTGTATCGTTCTCACGTGTAGAACCATTACACGTCTACAAAACACTATTTCTTTATAGGCAATCCTTCAATGTCGGTACAATTGAATTTAGGGGGAAGGGGGCGCTTAACAATTATAACAATCTATACTTATGTTGTCCTTTATTTTTTTACAAAACAGCCGTGTCGTTCTCACAAGGTTTCACATACAAGGCTTGTCGAGCAAGCCCTACGCCTATAGAGCCACGAAGCCGGGGGAGAGCACAGGCAGCCCTTGTTACGTCACTGACTGACGTCACAGGTGCGGGGGCGTTGACAATTAGACGCGCCACAGATGCCGACCCAGCGTCGCTAATCAATTACATAAGTAACAAGTTTTAGATTATTGGCGTCCGCACTAGGTAATCAGTCAGATTAGGCGCACTGGGCCGCAGTCAGCGGGAGACTGACCATGTAGAGTGATCTCTGGGCTTAACCATCGGAACTGATCGCCAAATCCAAGTGTGATGTTGTCTATAAATCCTGAACTGAAGCTGTGGTAATTTGTTAACGTTATCCATTAATGCTGATATCATTCGCGGTAAATTCTGCAGGGGTTTCCGTTGGTTCACAATTAAGGGAAAACTTCGCTATGCACAACGAAGTAGGGCCGCGTTCGAACCACTCTCTCCCCCTCTCCTCCTCTCCCCCGTCCCCCTCTCCCCCACTCCCACTCTCCATCTCTCTCCCTTTCTCCCAACAGGTCTTCGCAATTATGTTCTCCGCGTTGGAGACACCGATCGTAGACCATACCGACAAGAGATGCTGCCACAAACATCGTCGCATTTATTCCTTCGAATGTATCGTGGACGTGAAGTGAAATACACCCGTCCGTGGCGGGCCGTGATTTCATTAGAGGGCGGTGGTCAGCGAGTGGCCGGCGGTACGACCACTGGCATTATCCGAACACACACGACCGATAACATCCCCGCTAACCTAATTGTCCAGATCAATGCCGCGTCCAGTCAACGTCCGTCCACGTTATGCAAGGCCGAGTAAGACCTGCCAAGGTCTGTGTGTCCGGCCAAATAGCTGGCCAGTGGTCATTACACGCTCGTTATTGCGCTGTCGTCCTGCGGGGCAGGGGAGCGGGGCCGAGGAGCGGGGCAGGGGACCGGGGCCGGGAGGCACGGGATGACGATACTCCCGTCTCCACGGGTGTCTACCCAGAATGCACCGAGCGCGAACGTCATCCGTCAATATATAAAAATATTGGGACGTCGGGCCTGCTGACCGCTGTATTGCTACGCAAGCGGTCACCGACTGGCATGTGTCACCATTTATAAGCTCTGGTATAACGACGCACACAATTTCAATTCAACTCACTCATCCCTACACGACTGCTCTCGGAAATTCGCACATAATGCACATTCCATATTTTCCTTAGGCGTCTTGATGGGCAATGGCGGATTAATCTTAAATAAACCAATTCCACACATGGATAAAGGAATGGACAGGGAGAGAAGAAGGGATGGGGAGAGAGGAAGATACGGGGAGAGAAGAAGGGACGGTGAGAGAAGAAGGGACAGGGAGAGAAGAAGGGACAGGAGAGAGGAAGGGGCAGGGAGAGATGAAGGGACGGGAGAGAGTAAGGGATGGGGAAAGAGAGGAAGGGACGGGGAGAGAAGAAGGGACGGGGAGAGAGGAAGAGAAAAGGAGAGAAGACGGGGCATGGAGAGAAGAATTGACAGGGAGAGAAGCAGGGACGGGGAGAGAGGAATGGACAGGGAGAGATGAAGGGACAGGATAGAGGAAGGGAAAGGGAGAGAAGAAGGGACGGGAGAGAGTAAGGGACGGGGAGAGAGGAAGGGACAGGGAGAGAAGAAGGGACGGGGAGAGAGGAAGGGACAGGGAGAGAAGAAGGGACGGGGAGAGAGGAAGGGCCAGGGAGAGAAGAAAGAACGGGGGGAGAGGCAGGGATAGGGAGAGAAGAAGGGACGGGAAAGAGGAATGAACAGGGAGAGATGAAGGGACAGGATAGAGGAAGGGAAAGGGAGAGAAGAAGGGAACGGGAGAGAGGAATGGACAGGGAGAGATGAAGGGACAGGATAGAGGAAGGGAAAGGGAGGGAAGAAAGGACAGGAGAGGGGAATGGACAGGGAGAGATGAAGGGACAGGATAAAGGAAGGGAAAGGGAGAGAAGAAGGGAAGGGGAGAGAGGAATGGACAGGGAGAGAAGAAAGGACAAGAGAGGGGAATGGAAAGGAAGGGAAGAAAGGACAGGAGAGGGGAACGGAAAGGGAGGGAAGAAGGGACGGGGAGAGAAGAATGGACAGGGACAGAAGATGGGACTGGAAGAGATAGGAAGGGAGAGGGAGATAAGAAGGGACAGGGAGAGAGAGGAAGTGACATTGAGAGAGGAAGGGACAGTAATAAAAGAAGGGATAGGGAGAGATGAAGGAACGGGGAAAGAGGGAGGAACGGGGAGCGACGAAGGGACACTGAAATAAGAAGCGACAATGAGAGAAGAAGGGACAGGGAGAGAGTAAGGGACGAGGAGAGTGGGAGGGACAGGGAGAGAGTAAGGGACAGTGAGAGAAGAACGGACAGGGAGAGAGGAAGGGACGAGGAGAGTGGGAGGGACGGGGAGAGAGGAATGGACAGTGAGAGAAGAACGGACAGGGAGAGAGGAAGGGACGAGGAGAGAGGGAGGGACGGGGAGAGAGGAATGGACAGTGAGAGAAGAACGGACAGGGAGAGAGGAAGGGACGAGGAGAGAGGGAGGGACGGGGAGAGAGGAATGGACAGTGAGAGAAGAACGGACAGGGAGAGAGGAAGGGACGAGGAGAGAGGATAGGACGGGGAGAGAGGGGGGACGGGGAGAGCAGAACGGACAGGGAGAGAGGAAGGGACGAGGAGAGAGGATGGGACGGGGAAGAGGATGGGATTGGGAAAGAGGATGGGATTGAGGGGTAGAGGCAGACAGTGGGGAGAGGCCGCTTGGATGACGTTCTACAGCCGTAATGAGGACACGGACGACTCGCCGACCCTCTGGCCGCTCGAAGTGCTCGCCGAATGGACGTTGGCACGCTGCCAATTCGGCTAATATTCTCGCAGCCATTGATTCCAGCTATTGATCTATGTTCCAGTGTGTTCAACAGGTGGCGTAGTTGGGCAGCGTATCGCGTGTCTTTTGTCTCCGTTGTTGTCCTTCTTGTGTCTCTGTTGTGGTCAGGCGAATGGTCAACTTAGCACGGGCGGCTGGACAGCAGGGTGACTGAAATTGTCATGTAATCTGATCAACTGTATTGAATATCTATATTTTTGGAATCGAAAGAATTGACTTAGCTCGGATAATTTACAAACTTGTTAATAACATTATGCTACAGTAATATAGGTAGTATTAATAATATTATGCTATAGTAATATAGCTAGTATTAATAACATTATGTTATAGTAATATAACTAGTATTAATAACATTATGTTATAGTAATATAGCTAGTATTAATAACATTATGTTATAGTAATATAGCTAGTATTAATAACATTATGCTATAGTAATATAGATAGTATTAATAACATTATGCTATATTCGTATAGCTAGTATTAATAACATTATGCTACAGTAATATAGCTATAGCTACAGCATATAGAGCCGGACCACGTTTACAATTTTTTCGCCGAATCTTGACAGGATCCGATCAAAAATAATGTAATTATTAGTCCGATGATTTCTCTAAAACTAGATAACACATTTGTGCAAATGAGCCGGTATTTCGTAGTGGACACTAGAAAGGTTTGATTTTTCTAGAAATTATTCTAAAACGAGACGGACTAAAAATCGAACCGAGGAGGAATCTTTAATAAACGACAGAATTATTTCGTGCATTCGTGATTCGAAAAATCGAAGTGAGCCGAACGTGGGGCCTATTTGGCCCGGGTGTAACGGAGATAAATCTTAGCGAGGCGTCTCATTGGAACAAATTTCATTTGCACGTTTAGGTAGATCCACCAGGAGTGATAACACTATCAGTGTCTGTCACCACTGATTCGCGAGGATGTCGTATCGTGTTATGCGAATCATCGGTGCGGGGCCTATTTAGGCGTAGGCGCCGCCACGGAGCGAACGTTCAGGAGACTATCGGGGAAAACGTGCAACATAAACAACGTCTACTTGGGCGGTGCACCACTTGGCGTCTGGTTCTTTATTGACACAGCGTGCTGCATATTGACAATTTTCTCGTCCTATCAAGCAGCGCTTGGACGCTGGAAATGGCCACAATAAAAAAGTCCCACTGCAATTTGGTGTGGACGATTTTTTTAAATTGCCTTTCCGAAGAGGAATAACCGGTTTCCGCGTGAATGTAAGTTTATAATGCGTTTGATGTTTTCATTTAATAGAATGTATGCTGCATCAATTTGTTATCAAAACAAGCAATCGTTTTTATCACTGTACGTGTTCGCCAGTTAGACGTGGACTGTAGCTGGAGGCTGAACTAATAAAAATGGCGCCAGACTCGACTGTCTGGGCGTTTGGGGCAGCTCTTTGGGCTGTTTATCCCTATCAAGCCCGGATCTTCTGTCCCTATCACGCCCAGTCACGTGTTCGTGTCGCTAGGCTGTCTTGACACAACCGTTTACGTGTGTGCGTGCGTATGTGCGTGCGTGCGTGTGTGTGTGTGCGTGTTATATTTATGATGGGTTGACTGTGTACGGGCCACGGCTGCCATTGACTGTGTACGGGCCACGGCTCCCACTGACTGTGTACGGGCCACGGCTCCCACTGACTGTGTACGGGCCACGGTCGCACTGACTGTGTACGGGCCACGGCTCCCACTGACTGTGTACGGGCCACGGCTCCACTCACTGTGTACGGGCCACGGCTCCCACTCACTGTGTACGGGCACCGGCTCCCACTTACTATGTACGGGCCACGGCTGACACACTGACAGACACACACACACGCACGCACGCACGCACGCACGCACGCACACACGCACGCACACACACACACACACACACGTGTCGTTATGTCCTCAACACGCGCGGTCTATTCGGGGCCACCTGGGCCGGCAAATACCTCGGGTGGACACGGATGTTTTACTGATAAGATCAGACGGCAGAAGATGCGCACTCGGCGAGGCCGGCTGATCAGATACATGTCTTCAATGCAGTATTTGTTCCACATGCATGGGTCATTTCCCTTAAGACTTCCCTCAAAATGTATCGAATATCGCTGTTATCGGCGGTCAAACCACGAGCGAATTTAGGATGTGGTGTAGAGGCGCGTAGAATCCACTCAGCTGGTCGGAAATGTCTACATATAAGTGTTCGCTGGAGCGGACATTTGTACAATGTTTATCCGAAATGTATTTGTTCATAATTCACAAGTTTATGTAATCACACTGCTCTATAACACACATAATGGGCACCTTTCCAAGGTTGGTTGCAAAGCCATATATATATAAGTACACGCCCACGGTAAAATCGTCACCTGATAAGCGTCATATATGCGACGATTAAGTGGTTGGTGCACGAGTTGTGCACGATTGTGTGCACTCAATGTACAGCACCATACGTAATCTCGTAGTTGCGTAGCAGTCGGTCGGTAGGTCTTCAACAATGTACCAACATTGAACAATAACGCGGTGCGATGCCACAAGCTTGATAACATGCGTAAATAATATTATTCATCTATGTTACTGATATTGAATTGTGCAGATTCGAGGTGTTGTACTATGCGCATGCGCCGGAAGTGGTCACTCAAAGATGGCGCCTACGTACAACGTCGGCGGTTTAACTGTTATCAAGATATAAAAAGGGATTTAACGAATGCAACACACTCCAAGTGGCAAAGCATAGTATATTGCCAACAGTACCATCGAAAAGAGTCGTTTTATATAGTATGTCTGTTTATTATATACGCTTCTAATCATTCCCATCATCGTAACCTTATGGAGCAAATGCACACAACATTTCAATAGTTAGAGATAGAGATCACCACATCTGTGAGTCAACGACAGGTTGTCTTCCATTTTCCTGTGTAGGATGTTTGACTTCCCCTGGCGTAGACACCAAGTAGAAGGGACCAAAGGCTTTTTGTGTCTCTTCCGAAAGACACGGGCAAAGTGGGGTGAACAAAATTGCCCAAGTTTCGAAACGGCAGCAGGTGGTTTTGAACTCCGGTCCCCTCAACCGAAAGCCCGACGTGTTAACACAAAACCATCGCGCCCAGTCAGTCGAACGGCCATGAAAGTGTCTCGCCTCGTGTCATTGTAGAACAAACCATATCATTATTACTTAACATGAGCAACAACGTGCGGCCTGTATTCACCTGCTAAACTACACCAATGCGACCTGGTCTACATACTATAGACCAGAACCAGCCCTGCACCAGTGCTCCCCAGACAGCCCTGCACCAGTACTCCCCAGACAGCCCTGCACCAGTGCTCCCCAGACAGCCCTGCACCAGTGCTACCCAGACAGCCCTGCACCAGTGCCCCCCGACAGCCCTGCACCAGTACTCCCCAGACAGCCCTGCACCAGTGCTCCCCAGACATCCCTGCACCAGTGCTCCCCAGACAGCCCTGCACCAGTGCTCCCCAGACAGCCCTGCACCAGTGCTACCCAGACAGCCCTGCACCAGTGCTCCCCAGACAGCCCTGCACCAGTGCTCCCCAGACAGCCCTGCACCAGTGCTCCCCAGACAGCCCTGCACCAGTGCTTCCCAGACAGCCCTGCACCAGTGCTCCACAGATAGACAACAGTTAATATATGCGGCTAATACAGAGTCATGAACAGTATAGGAAGAAGAAAAATATTAATTGTCACTAGAAATAAATCTACGCTACATTAAATTAATCACACCGCCATATAAAATGTCCAATCGTTTGTAGGATCCGAGCAGAAAGGTCCGTATAGAACCACGCAATGGTGAACCAGATCCATACCCTAAATATGTTTGAAAATCAATACTTTATTTAAAATTTTTTTACTCCATTGTATAGGTACTGGTTATATAAAATGCCAAATGGCGTTTATTGACAAACCTATATTTTCATAGCAATGAGAATCGAAGCCGAAATTGTGTTGAAACTAGTGAACACTTCTTCTTCGTATTCCGCATTCTGCAAGGTCACCAAGTAGCTGTATATATGATTTGTATTATTTGTCTATGTTTTGGAACATCTCTTTCTTCGCTTATTCTGTTTGAATGGTTGTCAACGCAATGCAACGCACTTGTCCCAATTTAGCCGAGATCAGCTGTTACAGGGAACACCAAGCACGCAGGGTGTGTTACAGGGAACACCAAGCACGCAGGGTGTGTTACAGGGAACACCAAGCACGCAGAGTGTGTTACAGGGAACACCAAGCACGCAGGGTGTGTTACAGACAAAGAATTAATGTGTGTTCAACTACACACGAAACGCTATCTTGCACACCCCCTCCAAACTATTCGAATTGGTCGTGTTACGCTTCTAAGTCATTGTCGGCCCTACAACTTACAAAAATTAGCATTAACAGTAGCACCAGCTACGCGGGGTTTGTCACATAAGACATGCTACACTTACACTTAACAACCTCCTGCTGGCGGGTAAACATGCTACACTTACACTTAACAACCTCCTGCTGGCGGGTAAACATGCTACACTTACACTTAACAACCTCCTGCTGGCGGGTAGACATGCTACACTTACACTTAACAACCTCCTGCTGGCGGGTAAACATGCTACACTTACACTTAACAACCTCCTGCTGGCGGGTAAACATGCTACACTTACACTTAACAACCTCCTGCTGGCGGGTAAACATGCTACACTTACACTTAACAACCTCCTGCTGGCGGGTAGACATGCTACACTTACACTTAACAACCTCCTGCTGGCGGGTAAACATGCTACACTTACACTTAACAACCTCCTGCTGGCGGGTAAACATGCTACACTTACACTTAACAACCTCCTGCTGGCGGGTAGACATGAATAAACACTTGAGATGTCAGGGGCGGATCTTAGCTTGTTGGCGGGGGTCTCAGTCAGGCGTAGTCATAGATTTTTTTTTTAATATTGTGTCGTTCTACTTACGAACCGGGGGGAGAGGTGACGGGACGACCCGTGTGGCGTTCAACTTACAGAAGGGTTCATATTAGCGGGACACCCAAAATTAGCGGGACACCCAAAATTAGCGGGACACCCAAAATTAGCCGACTGCTGATACTTCAGTCTTTATGCAATGACACTAGTTCCGATGTAGGCCTATATACGTTGTCCTTTACAATAATATTTGACACGGGGGATCTAAGACCCCCCCCTCCATGGTCTAGGGGAGGTCTTGAGACCCCTAAGACCTCCCTGGATCCGCTGTAATGTTCACGGGTACTCGCACTGTCTGTGCAACGAACGGTGACAGTCATTGTCCGTGGACACCGACGATGTTGCTGCGTTCGTGTCAGAGAGTCTTTACCCCGCCAATAACGTTGTTCTGCCCACCTAGAAGCGCAGCTTGTCTTACTGCGGATGCGTAATAAATCAAGCGGTTTACAACACTTTTCTCACGCCGCGCTCACACACAGAAATACACGCGGATAAATTTACAAAAACGTACACACATGACAGAAACAGAGAAACAATCACGTAGGGACACCGAGGCTTTCAAACACAGACGCAAGCGCACGAACTTAGTTGGAATCAATTCTAATTTTGACACACTATAATTTAATGTTAATTATACATAATGATGTTTACGTGATAATTCAACATATTAATATTCAACGCAACGTTGTTGTTCCTTGGTGGTCTGTGCCAACTAGCAACTTGATAACCTTTAAGTATTTGCACAGGCGTCGGAATCTATTGACTATTGAGGAGGGGACGAAATTGATGGCTGCAAGCCACGGCCTCGGATGCAGGTGAGGGCCACATGCCCCCCCCCCCCCGCACCAAATCCGGGCCTGGATTCTAGCAAACACTGGGTAAATATTGGGGGTATATTCGAGCCACCGATTCCAAATAAGGGGGAGTGGCCCCCCGGGTCTGACTCATATGATTGGAAATAATCGTTGTATTGTTGTCATACAGTGAATGTTAATTTCTTTTGACATACTAATTCCTTTGTAAATCACAGGCTCTTTGTCAGTGTGATCATATATTTTACAAATGTGAACTATAATATTTTTTCTCATTGAAATTATTTGTATTTCCTCTCATGCTCGATCCCGTGTTTAGTTACACATACTTCCGCAAACAAAAAGTGTCCAATGGATAAACAAAATCATGGTAAGTGATAGGAACACAAGTTCATAAGAAAATAAGGTCAAGAGACTCAACACTTTAATAGTCGCTATCGAGGAGCCACCTTCAATAAATTAAATTAAATCAAGTTACTAGGCCAACTTACTTACATTCTTGACGGAC
>OY759262.1:23888643-23901143 GCA_963662155.1 Lamellibrachia columna
GATGCGGGAAGAACGATAGGGAAAGAAGAATAAAAAATATGATTTTGCTGGGAGAAAGCTAATGATATTTCGAGAACAAATTGTGCGGTCTGGATGAAGGGCCCCGAGCCAGTTCACCGCTAAATCATTACGCAGCCGTTAGCCACGTCTAGTTACACTAATTACATTCATTTGATAATAACGACGCCTGGGTACAAGGTAGCCCAGATAGGTTAATTTGGTTCACGAAACTCCTCATAATTATATTTGCTTCAAATGAGTTGTTACAATTTTAATTTCTTTGTTATTACATCGTTTGTAGGCCTAGTTGGCCTGCTAGTGACGGACGAGACCTGCGTTCTCAACTTCTCACGCTGGAGTTCCGCCGACAACAAGGTTACCTGACGGGGTAGCCGGGTCCAGTAGGTCTGGGTGTAGGACATGTTACTGCCGACGGCGCTGTTTTGTCGATAGTATTCGTGTAGATGCTTACGGAGGTTCGCGTGTCACGGGGACTGTTGACGCAAATGACTCGCGTGTCACGGAGACGCAGGCTGTTGACGCAAATGACTCACGGAAAAGTAAATTGTAGGCGCAAGTGAGTCGTATGACTGTTGACGCAAATGAATAGCGTGTCACAGAGACGCAGACGGTTGGCACAAATGACTCGCGTGTCACGGAGGCGCAGACTGTTGATGTAAATAACTTGCGTGTCACGGAGGCGCAGGCTGTTGACGTAAATGACTCACGGAAAAGTAAATTTTAGGCGCAAATGAGTTGTATGAATTATAATCTAGCTCCTAAAATATTCACACTGCACCTAGCGCAATGAGTTCCTCTTCTGTCGAGGTATATGATTCTTCAAAATGACGGGAAGTGTGACGTCACAGCCCCTCGTTGTCCAACGAGAACTGCCAAAATTATTCAAAGCAATATGTGGCTGGCGAATGGCGTTTAGCCCCAGCAGCCGAGCACCAAATGAGACACCGTCACTGACGACGTGACTGAATGCCGTTGAATGTGCTGCTGTAGCATGCATGCGTGTTGCCAATACAGATGCATTGCATGAACATTTATGTTTACACAGAATTGTGTTTGGGCTTGTTTGCGACATAAGTGACGTCAGCTGTGACGAAGTGAGTGTCACTAGTCGCAAGAGAGGTACTCAAGTACAATGACGATGGACCTGCCCCGCCAGTAATCGCGGCCTAGAGGTATCAGACGTTAGTTAGGGCAATAGGATTCTCCGGTTGTAAGAGCAATCTCTCTAGATTTTATTGCCTTCTATTCTTGTCCTACTCCGTGCCTTCTATTCTTGTCCTACCCCGTGCCTTCTATTCTTGTCCTACCCCGTGCCGACATCGCACTGTAGGCAGAAGTTTCTCCATTCATCCAGGATCTCCAATTATTTGCACGCCCGAATCGGATGACTTTACGTGACCTAATTTACAATTTATTGATGTGTTTAACTGCCAATTCTATGCACACAAAATAAACTAGTAATAAGTAATATACAAATGTATGTGAAAATTAACATTGTAATATTTTATGCAAGTCACTTATCATAATTATATCAACCACAAGCACGAATGGCTTGAATTTGTAAGAATTCGGAAAACAAATAATTCTATATATAAAATGCAAAATGTGTTCGACACGGTGTTACAGCGGCAGCGAACACGCGTGTTTAGTCGCCAGTTGTAATCATGACGACAGATAATTGGTCATTACACGCTGACGTAACTTGCGCTGTTCGCGTCGCTGTACAGTCCGGTCGTTGTACAAACGATTCGCAGGTAACGACGTCGAAATGTTCTCTAACGACAGCGAGAACTGGTTTGCAACAGCCCATTATGTTCGTGACACGTGACACGTACATCCGCGTTGCGCGTTCCAATGAGTTCGCTGTATCAGTTTTGCCATTAGGCAAATGCCAGTCGGTCGTTTAGGCGACATACGATGGCGCTGGCATCGTCATGACACCGACTTCTACCATTATCACACCACTGTGCTATTTATGCTACACGGTACCTGATTACTTCGCTGTGTCGCACAAAGGCATGATGCAGGGCTGTCGTGCCAGTCTCCTGACAGTCACACGAACACATGGTTTTTCATTAGTTTTGGCTGTACATAAGACCGACGTTACTGATTGCTGTTGACTTGCCTTGTGCCAGTTTAAGGACACGCCAGCCACGCTCGTCACCCAGGATCTGAAAAGCCAATGCATTTTGTAAGCGACTTATTTTCAGGTCTTAGTTGGAGTTGACATTTGCGTGAAACAAATCACACCGCCATAATTATTATAAGCATATTAATAAATAAAGTCATAAATGCGTTGGTAAACACTTTATTGATTTAAATAGTAATACACCACCTGCTATGTCTAATGATTATAAATCATTGAACGTATACAATGTTGACGTCCCATCGAATAATTTAAGGGATATCCTAAATGTTTAGTCGTCGCATTATTGTTGGATCTTAAGACAACATTGATATTCAGTCGATTACGTGCTTTGGAGCAGTAATATAAAGGTTTCATTTGGCTTACTTTGCACTTAGTTTATCACTAAAACTGCTTCCTCAACTTGTAAACAGCTGTATCGCAAATCCGGTTCATTGGTGTCCAAACATATCGTGTGTGAATAGTTTATGTAACTTCCGCAGTTGACTTAATAAAAATGCCTATTTTGTTCTCCAAATAATCAAAAGAATGAACTATATTCGTTAGATCTGGTAAGGATAAAAAAGGTGGATATAAAAAAATGGTAAACACTGTGTGGGTCAATGCTGATCATGGGCGTGACCTCCATCCTCTCACCGATCACATGACAAAGTTATACAAATTCACCAAGGAACAAAATCGTGATTTTTCAGCATTTCGATTTTTACTTCAGTAAATGCTTGAACAAGCAGTTAACTAATTTAATAGTTTGTCTGATGATTTCACACAAAAAACTACATACAAAAGTTGCACAAACGAGCTAGCATGTTGCATGTAGTGGATACTATATAGGTAGGTTTAGTTTTTTGCAAACTTAATTTGAAACGAGACTAAAAAAATCGAATTGATTAAGCACCCTTAATATCGCATCATCTATATTAGCATACATCACACTAATTGGAAGTTTGGAACATATCAGTTGATCAATGAGTGTTTATTTGTGCCCGTTGCGCGGTGCCCGGTTCTCTGTGCCCGGTTCTCTGTGTCCGGTTCTCTGTGCCCGGTGCCCGGTGCCCGGTGCCCGGTGCCCGGTGCTCGGTGCTCGGTGCTCGGTGCCCGGTGCCCGGTGCTCGGTGCTCGGTGCATGTGCCTGCATGTGCTAACAACAATGTAGACGTGTTGTACGGTTGAAATTACGTCAAACAACCATAACCCATGGTATAATACTTATGTTATCTCTGTGCGACCAAGTTAGCTACGTGCAACATAACGTAGATATGTATGCTTTTGTGATATTTTGGAGTTTCCAGAAAACCTACTATAGTCTGGTCACGGTTACATAACGCCGGACCTGACCCTGGGCTATTAGTTCCACGAAGGCAGTCGCAGTAAGACCTCGAATCTAATAATCACCGAATAAAATCGGGAGGCACTAAAGACCGCACTCAATAAACCGAGATAAAAGTCGCTGCTTGATAAACTATTATAAATGGAGGCATTTTGTAGTAGGGAGCGGGCGGGTGGCTTGTAATTAATAGACGGCACCAATCGATATAGAAGAATGATTATTTCGTAAAAGCCACTCGCTATCGTGGATAATGACGACCGTCGGCCAGTTTGTAATTATTGCTGCAAATTACAAAGATAAAGCGGCTGAATGCGGTGACGCGCGCCCGGAATGCCAATCTCGAGTGATTCGTTCGTGTGGGCGATTTGCTAAGTCGGCTGAAAATTGTTGTATTTCCTTAATTCTCACCAGTATTATTATTAACTTTTCGACATTTAAACTAGTGCCGTATCCAGTCCGTATAGAACTGTTCAGAGCGCTTTACACTTCACCCGCTGGCAGATCTTTACACTTCACCCGCTGGCAGATCTTTACACTTCACCCGCTGGCAGATCTTTACACTTCACCCCCTGGCAGATCTTTACACTTCACCCGCTGGCAGATCTTTATACTTTATCCGCTGGCAGATCTTTATACTTCATCCGCTGGCAGATATTTACACTTCACCCGCTGGCAGATCTTTATACTTCATCCGCTGGCAGATCTTTATACTTCATCCGCTGGCAGATATTTACACTTCACCCCCTGACAGATATTTACACTTCACCCGTTGGCAGATCTTTACACTTCACCCGCTGGCAGATCTTTACACTTCACCCGCTGGCAGATCTTTACACTTCACCCGCTGGCAGATCTTTACACTTCACCCGCTGGCAGATCTTTACACTTCACCCGCTGGCAGATATTTTCATTACAACGCCAACTCAACTTCTCTGGGAAGAATTTAGCGTCGCTGCAATTACCGCGCGAAGACTATTTGTTTACATATCCACCTCTGTCTCGTGTCAGTAGCCAGGTACTCATTCACAGAACCTACAGCTTAGTGAACTGGGGCAATGTTGAGTGAACGAAATTGTCCAAGCTTCGAAACAGTAGCAAGAGGATTCGAAACCGGTTTCTCTCGATTGAGAGTCCGATTTTCTAACCTCCACGCCACCAGTAGTTGAATATAACGTTACCCATTAAAATTGTCACATTGCTGTCATGATTTAATATTGGTTTACATCTGCGTATCCAATAGCACACGCGAGAGACCAGATTACCCGGCCAAGTGTACGATTTCAGCCGGTGTAGGATCAACATAGACAATCCCGCTTCATCAACGCAACCACGTCACGTGACTTATTACGTGACCTGGAGTGGACTTGTGCTATGTTAAATGGAGTGGAATCATGTTATGTAACTAATGTGGAATCTTGTTATGTGACTTGGAGTGGTGTTATGTTGTGTAACTTGGAGTGGAGTCATGTTATGTGACTTGTGGTGTAGTCATGTTGTGTGATCTGGAATGGAGTCATGTTACGTGACATGGAGTGTAGTCATGCTATGTGATTAAGCGTCATCCTGGAGTTTGTGTGAACGCCACTAAATATGTCAATTACACTCGCGCACGCGCACACAAACTGGAAGACTTAATGTACAAATTTAGGCAACAACGTTTGCAAACAATAACCGACTGGTTATTACCGACGATATTGGGGGTTACTGATGAGATTGACTCCGACGTCCGATGTTGCGAACGGTTTCCGAACGACATGGCGTTGACGACACTTGACGGATCCAAGCGCTCATTATTGGGGCGACGCCGTCTCTTTGAAGCCGGAGCGAAGATGGCTCGGAACCCGTCGACGGCTGCAACACCTCAGCGTCATTACGCGTGATATACTGCTTACGCGAGGCGCTGAATAATCGCAGTGATTGATTTTGTGTGATTATATTTCTGACACATCGTGGGTGTCATTTGGTACGACGGAAACACAACCAGCGCCTAGGGGCTGCAAACGTGCCTGCATGATAAAAAAATGGTTACATAACACCGTCCGAAGTCACCGTGTAGTCCGAGTTACACACACCGTCCGAAGTCACCGTGTAGTCCGAGTCACACACACCGTCCGAAGTCACCGTGTAGTCCGAGTCACACACGCCGTCCGACGTCACCGTGTAGTCCGAGTCACACACGCCGTGTAGTCCGAGTCACACATTCCGTCCGACGTCACCGTGTAGCCCGAGTCACGCACGCACGCACGCACGCACGCACGCACGCACGCACGCACGCACGCACGCACGCACGCACGCACGCACGCACGCACGCACGCACGCACGCACGCACGCACGCACGCACGCACGCACGCACGCACGCACGCACGCACGCACGCACGCACGCACGCACGCACGCACGCACGAACGAACGAACGAACGAACGAACGAACGAACGAACGCACGCACGCACGCACGCACGCACGCACGCACGCACGCACGCACGCACGCACGCACGCACGCACGCACGCACACACACACACACACACACACACACACACACACACACACACACACACACACACACACACACACACACACACACACACACACACACACACATACACCGTCCGACGTCATCGTGTAGTCCGAGTTACACACTCCGTGTAGTTCGAGTCACACACTCCGTCCGAAGTCACCATGTAGTCCGAGTCACGCACTCAGTCCGAAGTCACCGTAGTGTGACATGAGATAGTCAGTCAGGTTGATGGATGGCGAACCTCCGCCAATTTAATCTATTAATGGCGAGCGACGACAACTGTCCGTGAAATTGTATCACATTAGCCCGCATCGGATGGTTGGTGTCTTGGTTTAATGAAATTGGGTCTGATCCCGAGGGAAGACAAGGTTTGTGTTGTTCTGGGGTATTTCGCGGATATGTTCACTTAAATTCTAGCCGGCGACACAAACGTCACGTCAAACCCATTGTTGGTGCATTGAACACGGTTTGTCATTGTATACATATTGCGTAGATGGAATTGTTGTGAAATAAACGAGTGCACCGATGACGACTTCAATTAGTATAATTAGTGCGTTTGCCAGTGACGGCCTTTGTGCGGGCGATGATGTATGTGTCGCCGCACGCCAGCCCGCTACAGCTGTTTACAAGTGCTTATTTACGAATGACAGCATTGCCCAGCAGGCAGGGTCGCACTTGGCAGCCGTCCGCGGCGACTATCTGATGGATTGCGAGCGATTACACGAGTGCGTCGAAAACAATGACAGCGCTCGCATCGATCGGCCGACCGACGGGTCTCCGGCAGTCGCGATCAAGACCCAGGGGCTGGCGTGTGAAACAGTCACGGTCGTATCTAGTAGTTAGTTACCCATACAAACTGGATGATGTCTATGTCTGTACCCATACACGCACGCATGCACACACACAAAACTGCTACGGTATTTTAATAATACGTGCATTTCTACCTGTTTTTTCCGTAGACAATGTAAGTCGGGAGATCGGTCACGCGGTGTGTTCAGGGTTACAGGTCAAGTTGACTGCTGCCAAACTGCTTCCAAAACGAACAACCGTGAGAATATTATGTGAAATGTCATTGCTTACGTAGATAACTGCACCTGTGCACGCAGGCACGTTTTTGCTTTAGGGGATGTTACGTCACGTCCCCTTTGGTTCAGTCTTTATATGCCGCGGGGGGGGATTGTGTGGTTGTACGTTACATATATAAGGCACACTTAGTCTACTTAGTGAAATGTATATTTACTTGCATGGATTGGTGAATTGTGTTTTTTTGTTTTGAGCGCTCATGGCATGTTCCTATGTGCAACGGACACTGTGAATAGAAGCAATATAGGTATCTGCAACAACCAAACAAAAGTCGGCGTTCGTGTTTGGCAGGCGGCCAATTAAACAACGATAACATTGTCTTGTTAATAGAAGTGATGTTCGTAATATACTCACGCTACAAACTACTGTTGTGAAATGGATTTTTGTTACAATATGCTTTGGCTAAAATGAAACCCCTAAAATCTACAAGTATGATCGGTGGTCTATGAAAATAGCTGGTGCGTGTGCACATGTGCGTGCGTGCGTGTGTGCGCGCGTGCGTGCGTGCGTGCGGACACTATAGTGACTAGGACAAACGTAACTGACTCGTAGCCTATAGGAGGCAGTCTTACAAACAGATTTCCCATGTTCGATATCGACAACGAACGCGACCTAGACACGAACCACATTGACAGACAAGGCGCTCTACAGGGCATAAGAAACGAGACCATGACACCAGTCTGAGTGATATGTAAACAACTATTGACACGGAAAGGTAGTCGTCAAACAGCGGTAATGCATGGAGCAGGCTAAATTAATAAAACAGAAATGTAATACAATCCACATACACAAATCAGGACTAGAAGAAAGCTAACCAAACTGTGGTTGAAATATAAGAAACTGGGTATAGGCCTACTGTACATGAATGCATTAATAAACACAGACGAAGCGAAATGGAATGTGTATTAATGTCTATATACATCAGCATTATAAGCGTACCGTATAGTTATTACGGACCCCATCACGTATGCAACCAGTTCAATATCATCAATTCTACGTAGAGCGACGGAAATGGCCGTGGAAGACGTGTGGCCAGATGAAGACCGATATCTGATCATTCATAGGCGTCGGAAGCTGTTAAACATGGGGGGGGGATAGTTGCTTTCTGCGATGAGCATACTGAGAGTGAGGGCCAACGTATACTTAACATATACCCACCAACACTATCGGAGGTCCAGTCCCAGCCCAGTCGAGCACGATGTCACGAACCAGGTGCGGAACGAGTGATGAGTTGTAATTAATGTTGCTGTGTTAGGTTTCGTGCGGTAGACACAAGGCAATGTATGTCAAAATGTTGCTGTGTTAGGTTTCGTGCGGTAGACACAAGGCAATGTATGTCAAAATACATTTATTACATGAGAAAATATACTGGCCGGTGTAGTTTTCGACCTACTTAATAGAATATGCCCTTTAAAAAAAAATCTGAAGAAACATTTAGTGCAAGAGATCGATGTATCAAATCACTAACAGCTACTTCACCTATACACTGCAAAAAAAATGATTAAAACAGCTGTTTTGAGTGAAAAACTTTCCAATATTGAACGTCTAAACCATGTCGGGCAAGACGAGGAAACCGGCGGAATTCAACCTATATCTATGGCAAGCCGTACAGACAGTCTTTTTTCATTCTATAACGTTGTTCCAATAATTTTAACTTTTTTATAACAATCAGGCTTGTCATAGCGCTTTATAAAACATATACACATTTACTTGTATTTAATATGCAACATTAAATAGTAAATTTGTTCTCGTATATTTAACACATTTTAATTATTCCTACTTTTATGACAAGACTGGCTTGTCATATATCTACCACAAAAAGGGCAATTATTGTCACGTGGCCAAGAACGAGACACGCGTCAGCAGACGCTCAATAATAATGTCTGATAAAAAGTAACGTCAGTTTTTTTTTATCAAGGTATGAATATAAGAAAATTGTTCCGTGTTATATTAAATATCAGAATACATTTTGCTCAGACAAGACTCTGTGTCTTTATTGTCGTAAACAGTCGCTGTGACGTCTATAACGCGATATCAAGCGAGATTTCAATGGGTTGGAAACAGGAGTGGCTTAAAAACTGCACCGGTAACTATAACACTTATCTGACACGTGCAACGGCGTATCGAGAGCAGAGGGGCGAGCCGCTGCCTGTAACAGCCGTGAGGCAAGTTAGTGTCGCAATGCTAAGCGTACATTGCTAAACTTTTATTGTGTGTCGCGCGACTGCTCGATTGGCAACGACTTTCCTGTTCGTGGCAGTGCGACTGGGTCACATTCCACGACTCTACTTGACTGGTCAGCGTAGACTGCACCGCAAAAGTTGGTGCAACTGGTGTGCGCGCCGTCGCGATCGGGGCGTTATTTTCTGGAACTACATGCGCTTTCAGATGCCGGCTATATACGATAACTTATTTTTTTACATTAACATTAAGCGTTAAGACACCACCACACTTTGTCACTGCACATACATGTATATGGAACATTTAAATTTTACACCATTTCACCAGAATGAGTCAACGAAAATACTATTTATTTTATAAACTGCAAGGTATATTTTATACGGTGTATAGACCTATTAACTCCAATTTCTCCGCTCGATCAGAATCGTCCAGGCATGGCGTGTTGTGTTCTGCTCGGTAGTCAAGAGAGCACAATGTCATGGTTGGGTAGCCACTACCTGAAGTGACTCTAGTGCGCACTGTCGGGGCGATCAAGCATGACGAACGAAAACGCGGAGAGTGCGCTGTGGACCGTATTACTCCAGTTTTTTTTACTATTTTTCAAATGCAACTCTGCTACTTTATCTATTTGCTGAAAACAGCAGAAAATGCAGCGCTGTCGTTGGCCCGTTGTTGCGACTGATTTGTTTACTTGCACTAGTTAATGCGATTAAATTTTCGAATCGTTTCAACAACTATTGCGACGGCCAAAACAACACGAGAATCGAGTTGTGTCGAGTTGCAGACCAGCGAATATTGCACGACTGGTCAGTTTTAAGTCAAATAAAGACACGACTCGCGACAAAAGTTGAGCAATGTACGCCTTGAAGACTAGTCGGTGTCAAGGATCTAGATGTCGTTTTTTCATATACAACTGCTTCCATCGGATATAGACAAAGTCAGTATACGTGACATTGTACGTGGCATTGTACGTGACACTGTACGTGACTGTGTGCATGAAAGTGCTGACTCGGGGTGAACTTCGCGCAGAATGGATGTTACAAGACTTGCAAAATATTACAGCCGAAAGCGAGGAAGACCAACATAGACAAGCGACAAGCTGGAGACAGTTCAAGACGGCCGGAGACGACGAGAAGACGCCGACTATCCGAGAATTGACAAGAGGACGCTGACAGGCCGAGAAATGACGAGAGGACGCCGACAAGCCGAGAATTGACGAGATGACGCCGACAAGCTAAGGAATGACGAGAGACGCCAACAAGCCGATAAATGACGAGATGACGCCGACAAGCTAAGGAATGACGAGATACGCCAACAAGCCGAGAAATGACGAGATGACGCCAACAAGCCGAGAATTGACGAGATGACGCCGACAAGCTAAGGAATGACGAGAGACGCTAACAAGCCGAGAAATGACGAGATGACGCCGACAAGCTAAGGAATGACGAGATACGCCAACAAGCCGAGAAATGACGAGATGACGCTAACAAGCCGAGAATTGACGAGATGACGCCGACAAGCTAAGGAATGACGAGAGACGCCAACAAGCCGAGAAATTATGAGATGACGCCGACAAACCGATAACTTACGAGAGGTATTGTACAGCAAGCAATAAAGGTTGCTGTTGACCTGTGGTTTATAGGGAATGAACGAGAATAATATACGTACATCTACCAAATCGCATTGTTTAAATGCGAACTCGGGAAGGTTACAAACTATTTTTAATATCTGTACATAAAAAAGAGTCTCTCCTGAAGAGATTCCATCTGCAAGTAGTTAACGTAATCAGCGTACAGAAAAAATCAAATCGTCACGCTGAATTTCGCTCGCCAGACAAAAACAGCGGTGCCGGCCTGCGTCGCCGAGCGACGTGGCCCGCGGCGGAATGAATCGGTCCCCGCGGTGTTGTTTCTGCGGCCGACTGACTCCCTGAGCGGCGGCTTGTCAGAAATACACGAAGCAAAACAAAGCTGATACACTCGAGATTGCGCTGGTAGATTGATAGTCCGGCGAGGTGCCGAGAAAATTGAGTTATTTTAGTACATTTATCAACCGTGATAGTCGTGAATCTAGAATCGTGCGGATCACCCTGGACGATCACCCTGGACGGATCACCCTGGACGGCTCACCCTGGACGGATCACCCTGGACGGTCACCCTGGACGGATCAGATGGATCAGTGCCACTAACCAGGTTGACACGACGAGTGCTCGCCAGGGTCTCTGGTATCAGGGGTTCACGGAAGTGATAAGGTAGCACTGGTGAACCTCCCGACTCCCCCCGCCGAAGGATCCGCAGTAGGCCGGTGTCGTGATTGTGGTGTGAGTGGTGTTTGTGACGTGTGTGGTGAGTGTGGCACGAGTGGTGTTTATGACGTGTGTGCGGACTGTGATGCCAGTGGTATTTGTGGCATGTGTGGTGATTGTGGTACGATCGGTGTGAGTGGTGTGTATGTGGTGATTGTGGTGCGAGCGGTGTTTGTGCTGTGTGTTTGTTGACTTTTACGTGAGTGGTGTTTGTGTTGTGTGTTGATTATGGTGTGAGCGGTGTTTGTGTTGTGTGTGGTGATTGTGGTGCGAGTGGTGTTTGTATTGTTTGTTGATTGTGGTGTGAGCGGTGTTTGTGTTGTGTGTGGTGATTGTGGTGCGAGTGGTGTTTGTATTGTTTGTTGACTGTGGTGTGAGCGGTGTTTGTGTTGTGTGTGGTGATTGTGGTGCGAGCGGTATTTGTGTTGTGTGTGTGGTGATTGTAGTGCGAGCGGTATTCGTGTTGTGTGTTGACTGTTTGTGTGAGTGGTGTTTGTGTTATGTGTGGTGATTGTGCTGGGCATCATTTAGGCCGTCAACGTTTTCCCTTTCA
This sequence comes from Lamellibrachia columna, assembly GCA_963662155.1. Classification (NCBI taxonomy): domain Eukaryota; kingdom Metazoa; phylum Annelida; class Polychaeta; order Sabellida; family Siboglinidae; genus Lamellibrachia; species Lamellibrachia columna. Next base: position 23,900,775 of record OY759262.1, read on the forward strand.
CAGTGAGACTTGTTTGACAACTTCCACGTTTAGTTCCACACGTCTCGTTCCGTTTGAGGTCCGGTGATTGTTTTTGTTTGCATTTAGAGTAACGCTCAGCGCTACAGTTTAAAGAGGCTGGTTAGTTAGAGCGGTCGCTGGTCGTTAGTGCAGCGCAACTCTTGACAGGTCCTCGAACGAGGTGTCCGTGTGGGTTGTTACGATACTCGGTCAATTACTACCGTGTTTGACACTTGAAGCATTGTTTCCATTGATCGTACACGACCAGCGTGTCGCGACTCCCTGGATCGGCTGTCGTGTGTGGTACGTAGGCCACGTTACTGAAAGAACACTGGATTTGTAGCATTCTAGTCTACCGAACTGTCCATA